>JARGYO010004050.1:0-47178 GCA_029206835.1 Rana muscosa | reverse complement strand
TGACAACTGTTTAAATTCCATACGATGCACACAAAGTAATCCGCTTTCTTGCTACACTTGTGCAGAGCAGAATGGGATAAGCAAAAAGAGAATCAACATTTACATAAATGAAAATGTAGTCATAAAAAAAATAAAATAAAATTTCACCCTGACAATTTAGGCAACACAATTACAAATAAGAAAGTTAAAAGCGGTTGTATACCCTTTTTTTAACTTTTACCTACAGGTAAGCCTATAATAAGGCTTACCTGTAGGTAAATATAATATCTCCTAAACCTGTATGGTTTAGGAGATATTCCCCTTGCAATGAGCCGCTGACTTTAGCGGCGCATGCGCTCCTGAATTTCTCGGCTAAAAGTCCGGCAGACGCTAGACCTTGCCGGAAAGAAGTCTCCCGCGGGTTTGATGACATTGCGGCTCCGGCCACTCACAGCGCCGGAGCCGCGATACCCGGAAGACACGCCGAGGGAAAAATGTCCGCTCCCTCGGCGTGGACCGGGATCACCTGCGACGCCTCGTTCTAAGGTAAGAATTTCATAGCATCCTTTCTCATTATGCTTTACAGGTTAAAATAAATAAATTGGCAGGTATACAACCGCTTTAAAGAGGAGCTCCAGTCTCCCCCCCCCCCCCCCCAAAAAGGTAAGAAAAATAAAACAAAGCCGGCAGCTACAGTATTTGTAGATGCTGACTCTTAGATTTTTTTTTGGGGGGGGGGGGTGACAGGAGCTCCTCTAACTTTCTTATTGTGTTGCCTAAAGTGTCAGGGTGAATTTTCTTTTTCTAGGACTACATTTTGTAACATGTTGATTGATTCTCTTTGTGTGCATCGTATGGAATTTAAACAGTTGTCATGGTCACAACAGTACGGTTAAAGTGGAACAGGTAAAACCAAACCCATTGCTTTCAGTGGTTTTCGAAGAAGAAGAAGGAGAAGGAGAAGGAGAAGGAGGAGGAGGAGGAGGAGGAGGAGAAGGAGGAGGAGAAGAAGGAGGAGGAGGAGAAGGAGGAGTGAAGTTCTGCTTTAAGCGCTCCATTACCTCCCTACATAAAAAAACTTTACAAAATGTTTTTTTTTTTTTTTAAAGAGGAATTTTGACTCATCTGTAAGTTCCATACCTTGGATTACGGTACAGGACACAGGCATAGTATTCATAGAGCCAGGCTTTGAGCTTCAGGTATTTGACACTGTTAAAGCTCTTAAGGACACCCCCACCCCCTTCTCTCGGGGTGCCTCCCCAATAAACACTGTCTCACTCCATGATTATCAGTTTTGTAGCAAGTAAAGCAGATTAACCAAGGAATAGATGAAAAGCAAGACATGGAATTTACAGGCAAATCAAAATTCCTCTCATCTCAAGCATACAGTAAAGTACATAGTATATTCATAGACCCTGGAACATCCATAAGTAATGCATTAATGGGGTGGGCAAAAACAGACAACAGGAATGTGCGCAACAGGTCCCCACACTTAAAAGCTTGCCATAGATGGATCGAAATTAGTCCAGTTCTGCAGGCACCAGCCAAACTTGAATCCATGTATGGCTGTCCCCGTTCAACAGAAGTAAATTGTTAAATTAACTTTTGTTCAAAAGGAATGTTGGAAAACGTTTGTCAATGTTTGGCTGCTTATCAGTGTATTCTGACAGCGGAGGAGTCCCACTATCAGGATACAATGTTCCAGCAAGGAGGATTTCCCCATCTACCTCCCTAGTGTTCATCACTAGATTACCTGGTTATCAACTGGCTATACTGAATGCAGCAGCTTTCTGAGAATGGGCAGTAAACTCCTAAGCAAACCATAGATAACAATTTTTTTTCTGATCAGCCTGCTGGCTTAAAATGTACAGATGTCATGACAGACGTATGAGGGACACCATTATTTTTATTTTTTAAATGCAAGCTGCCTGGAGATCTGGCTTTAAGGCTTCCGAGTCAGAAAAGGGTCAGTATTCTTTAGCGCTATTCTTGTTCATCTTTTGAATGTCAGCCCAGGAACTTACATTGCTGAGGAGACAACAATGGCTGCCTACAATAATCTCTAAACTACCTAAAATTGGATATTTATCATAACAGGACACAAACCATTGTAGCCTTTAAACAGGGATCTTATAGCTCTTATCAAGCAAATGACATCCATAGCGAAAGATTTAAGCAACAAGATTAATAGGTTAAGAAGAATGCATTCATAAAATAAAAAAAAAATAAAAATAAAAAAAAAACTTCTGGTCTTTAAAACCACTTTAATGTTGGGATGCACTCATACCTGGACCGGCAGCTGGCGCAGTCTCTCAGCGAGATTCTGGGAGATTGAGACAGCCGCTCCCACTCCCACACAGCTGGCACCCCAGTGAGCGCGGAAAGGACAGAGCTGAGAGCTGGTGACTGACAGTCACCGCACTGTGCTCACGGAAAACCAAAAACCGAGCAATCGGCAGAAATGGATTTTGCTAGTAAATCAAAAATCCTATTTTGTTAGTCTTAAGCCCTGTACATACGATCGGATTTCCGATGGGATAAAATCCGATGAAGCTGACTTCCATCAGCCTTGCCTACACATCAGTCAAAAATCCGACCGTCCCAAACGCTGTGACGTAAAACACTCCGACGAGCTGAGAAAAATTAAGTTCAATGCTTCGGAGCATGCGTTAACTTCATTCTGAGCATGCATGGGTTTTTTCTCCGATGGAGTTTCACACAGACGATCGGAATTTTGGAAAAAAGACAGATGGGGCCCATACACAATCGGTTTGTCCAATGAAAACAGTCCATCGGACTGTTTTCATTGGTAAAACCGATCGTGTGTACAGGGCTTTACAGTGTACAGGTTCTTTAGTCATCAGCAGATGGTTAAAAATGTTGAAAAGCCAATGAATTTTTCTGCAACTCTCCCTACCTCTTTTTTCTGTCAAGCTGTATGTGATGGCATATATGCTACCTAATAAAATGTTTAAACAAAAAACTTTCCTCAACAGGGTACCACTGAGTGAAGCGTTTCGGAAGAGTAAACATTTTCTCCAGGTGAGGCTAAGTCCCATATTAGGACATGGAGTGAAAAAGCCTTAGCTGGTTTAAACTATTTGAAAGACTCCATGCTGGATACCTTGCGGTGACTCAGACTCAGGCACAGTAAAGTGCCTAGGTCACACAAGCACACTAGGTGCCACACAGGGAAAAGGGGGGGGGGGACACACTCCCGGCTCTTGCCGCGATCACTGGAAAGGTGGTCGTCTGCTCCCACATACTGCAAAGGAGATTGGGAGAGGAAAGGCTCCCTGGGTATAAAATTACCTGACTTCACTCTCCACAATGGGCATACCACAGCCAGGGTATTCAGGGACAGGGCTCTGCTGCTGGCAGACCACGACCCTAGACCTGTAAAGCATACTGCAGCTAAATTCACGTGTTGCACTATGTACCAAGAGGAGTGCCTACAGCAGGATCCAGTGAACGTCAGCAACATCACAGGTCATCCCTGCTTCTTCCATCCAGCAGGCTCTGGAACAGTTCCCCAAGGCTCTGCAAAGGAATCAACTTTTCCAGAATTTGCACTGGGAGCCACAATAGCTGTGGTGTAGCAGGAATCTTATCAGGAGAATAACCTTGGTAGAAGAATTATCAGAGAGAGAACTTATGTGGAGATCAGTGTTTTTAAGGGCACACAAAAAACAATTCTATGTGCCCTGTTTACACTTAGACCCCCTTTCACACTGGGAGGCATTTTTCAGGCGCTAAAAATAGCGACTGTAAAGCGTCTGAAAAAAGCCTCATCTGCAATCCCAGTGTGAAAGCCCGAGTGCTTTCACACTGGGGCACTGTGCTGGCAGGACGTCCAAAAAAGTCCTGCAAGCAGCTTCTTTGCAGCGCTTTAGAAGCGGTGAATACACGGCAGCAGTGCTTTGTGGGTGCTTTTAACCCATTATTCGGCAGCTAGATGGGGTTAAAAGCACCCCGCTAGCGCCCGAAAAACGACAGTAAAGCGCCGCTAAAACAAGCAGCGCTTTACCGCCGACCCCCAAGCGCTGGCATTGTGAAAGGGCTCTCAAATACAGCCTTCAGGTGAGCTGTGGTGCGAAAATCTTCAACATGTCAGCATTTCTTCATCCCACACCACAGCCTGGCTATGATGCATAGAATCTAACTGTCACAAGAAACAAAACAAAAAAATAAAAATGCACTGCGCTTTAAAAGCACAAGGCTCCGCTGGCCAGAACCTTCACTACCTGCACAGTAAAATGCGCAGCATCACCTTGCAGGAAGTGAACCAGCCCTAAAGAGCCTGTGTAACGTACAACTAAGAAATACTGTTCAGCTCCTATAAATGTTGGAACCTGTTCTTAAAAAAGGGACAAACACAGATTTAGGTGGTTTAGAATGCATTTGTAGTGGGGTGCTCAATTTAGGGGAAGTGTCCGAGTGGTAACCAGGCTCAGACACCTTGAATTGTTAGGAATTATGGACCATTTTTGTTCTCAGGGGTTAATGCTTGTGATGTGTTCCCTGTGGCCTGTGGGCGGCGCTGCCATTCTGGGCCAGGGTTGAACCGCGAGCGCAGCGCTGTGCCTTTTGTGACCCCTCTTGGCAGCTGTACGGTGGGGCGGGGAACCTGCTGTGCATGCCAGGAGAGGGTATAAAAGCAGACATCTTCTGAAGGTCGATCGTCGACGCCCAGGCACCTTCAGCCTGGGCGTGTGTGTCCCATCTCCGGAGGCCTTGTTCCAGTTCCACCTCAGGCACCTTTAGCCTGGGGTGAGGTACTACCTCACCGTTTCTGGCGACCCGGGAATGGAGACCCAGGAGCTTTAGCAACGGCCCGGGGGCCCAGCAACCTTCGGCTGGGGTCCACTAGGGATCGAGGAGTCCAGGGTGCCGCTTTGCGAGGGGACCCGCACTCTAAGAGAAGGGAGGATCTGTTCCGAGGGACCGGTGCTGTGGTCACCGTGAAGGAAGGGTCTGTTGACTCTCTGGGGGGACGTCTTCTCCCTGAAAGGGGCTATGTCCTAGGAAGAAACCAAAAGGTTCACCAGGTCAGTGGCAGTGACCTTGTTCGCCAGGTCAGTGGCAGTGACCTTATCCACAAGGTCTGTGGCAGAGACCGTGCGCCAAAACTGTTTGAGAAGCCTGAACAGTCAGAAGAGTTTGAGCTACGTTTGTGCCTGGACCTCCTCCACACCTTAAGCTGTCCCGTGTCTTTGCTTCAACCTTTCTTCTATCCAAGAGACTATGTGTTGTGCAAGTGAAAATAAATATTGAGTTGGACTGTCAGCTGGTGTGGACATTTACGTTCCTGGGGAAGTTAAGGACTTGCATCTACCCACTGTATAGGTGAGAATCATACTCCGCAGACAAAGCCCAAAAATAACACTGCCTAACCTCTTAACACAGGAGGGTATGGGCTTGTGGTGTGGTGTGCCTGTCTCCCCCTGTGAGGAGCCGAGTTTAATGCAGGAGGGGGATAGGTGGGTGCGCTACACATTCATAACAAAAATGGAAATGTATGGATTTAAAAATAAAAAATACTAATGATCAAAGTTGACTGTACGTACCTTTATCATTGCTGTGAACCACATGGGCCCCATTTTGAGGCACTGAAACATTCTGGTGTTGTGGCTGATTCACTGAATCCAGAAAGGAAACCAAGTTTTCATGATGAGAAAGTTCTTCTACCGCAGGGAAAGAAACAATGTTCCAGTTAAGTTGCTTTATGCCATCCACCTCTGTTAGTGCCCGAAAGAGAGATGGGATGGGATCATGAAGTTCCTCAACCGTGCTCTTGGAGGTTGGTGGAGTGTCACTGTAATTTCTGG
Organism: Rana muscosa; assembly: GCA_029206835.1. NCBI lineage: Eukaryota > Metazoa > Chordata > Amphibia > Anura > Ranidae > Rana > Rana muscosa. The sequence goes on along the minus strand of JARGYO010004050.1, from coordinate 41,371 downwards.
GATTGCACATTCCTAGGAAGGAATGCAAAACAACTTATTTCATGTACAGATTCATTCTTATACTTGAAGGCTTTAATATGTTCATCAGGCCAATTTGACAGTAAATACATTATATTATATAATGTCACAAATTTACATTATATTCTAATTTCAATCTTTTTATTCTTTGCATTAATACAGCATACTAACTTTTCTGTCCACTGACACATCCGTTTCAAGGGAATATAAAATAAACTAAGCAACATTCTATCCAAAAAAATGTCAACCTGCACATGCAAACAACTAGTCCCTGCCATCAGGATTTGCATAAAATATCACGGTCTTGCTAGATTTGACTGGCCAGAGTGGTAAAGTGATCCTGTCACTTCAGGGTCAAACGTAAAATAAAGGCATCCTGTAAAAGGGTGTGTCAAATACTTGCTCACCACCGTGCTTTGTGGTTCTGCCCGCCAACTAATACGACACTATAGGACATACAAGCTGGTGGGAGGAGCTACAGCAAGCAGTGCTTACTTCTCTGGCAGCCTGTGTGTTAATAGTTCACTGCAAGTGTCAAATACTGTACCCATTTCCCTGATACCTTCTATAGTCCCCCCCCCCCCCCTGTTCAATCATTTATAGTGGCCTAGGGATCAAAGAGGCATAGTAACTCTGGCAGCCAGAATAGTAAGTATACATAGAGCTTACAATCTAGAAGGGAGGATGCTAACGAGCAGTGTCCTCTGATCCCTCCTGATAATAATAAATAAATAATATTTTCTATGGGCTGCCTTTATCTTACCGTTGACCCAACAGAGACAGTTACTTTAAAATGGGAGACTGCTATTCAACAAGGCAGTAAACCCCATCAGTTTGTTGTAATTGCTGAACTAAAAGTTAAACCAGGAAAAAAAAGTTTTCATGGACAGTATTTTTATGTTGCCATGCAAAACTGAATTTCATCAGCAGGTGGCACCACAAGTAAACCAAGTTAGTATAGTTTTCTATAACCAAGAAACCTGAAACTTTTGGGGGGAGAGTGGGGCCCCCCAGGATTGCTACAATGGTAGTTCAGTTCTCTGAAAAATCCCCAAATCCATCCAACACAGAATATAATGAGTACAGCATTTGGTGTTGGACATTCATAAATTGCTTTAGTATTTACAGTTCTGTTCATAAGTTTACATACCCTGGCAGAATTTAGGATTTCTTAGCCATTTTTCAGAGAATATGAAAGATAACAAAAAACATTTCACTCATGGCAAGTGTTTGGCTGAAGCCATTTATTATCAATCAACTGTGTTTACTTTTTTTAAATCATAAATGTGCAACAGAAACTACCCAAATGACCCTGATCAAAAGTTTACATACCCTGGTGATAATGGCCTGATAACATGCACACAAGTTGACACAAAAGGGGTTTGAATGGCTAATAAAAAAGGTAACCACCCTTGTCTGTGTGTCCAAAAGGTCAATGCATTTCTGGACTCCTGACAGACCCTTGCATCCTTCATCCAGTGCTGCACTGACGTTTCTGGATTCAGAGTCATGGAGAAAGCAAAATAATTGTCAAAAGGAGCTACGGGGAAAAGGTAGTTGGAACTGTATAAAACAGGAAAGGGATATAAAAAGATATCCAAGGAATTGGGAATGCCAATCAGCAGTGGTCAAACTCTAATCAAGAAGTGGAAAATGAGGGGTTCTGTTGAAGCCAAACCATGGTCAGGTAAACCAACTAAAATTTCAGCCACAACTGCCAGGAAAATTGTTTGGAATGCAAAGAAAAAACCACAAATAACTTTACGTGAAATACAGGACTCTCTGAAAACATGTGGTGTGGCTGTTTCAAGATGCACAATAAGGAGGCACTTGAAGAAAGATGGGCTGAATGGTCGAGTCGCCAGAAGAAAGCTCTTACTAAGCAAATGGCTTATCCCGCTTACAATACGCCAAAAACGGCACAGTAGACAAGCCTCGTGGCACAAAGTCATTTGGAGTGATGAGACCAAAAATGCAAGTTAGACTTACCAGTAACTTGTTTTCCAATAAGCTTTCAGGACAGCACCCGAGAGATCATGGCTCCTCCTCATACAGGAAACACCTCATCAATTAAGTCTTTAATTGGAGGTCTCCACGTTGCTTCCATCAGTTGTTTGTAGAGAACCTCCAGCCCCGGCTGCAACACATAAGCGACAGTTATCACATAGTATTACAGCAACAGCATAAAAAAAGGGGCGGGATCCTGCTGTCCTGAAAGCCTATTGGAAAACAAGTTACCGGTAAGTCCAACTTGCATTTTACCAAAACGTCTTTCAGGACAGCACTCGAGAGGATAATCGAGCTTACCCCATTTAGGGTGGGACAAAAGCCTGTAAGACTTTCGTTCCGAAAGCCTGGTCCCCAGCCGTCATGAGATCTAATCTATAATGATGGGCAAAGGTCGTCAGACTTGTCCATGTAGCTGCCTTACAGATTTGTTCGGGGGTGGCACCAGCTTTTTCTGCCCAACTTACCGCCGAAGCTCTAGTAGAATGAGCCCGGATACTTACTGGACCCTCCTGACCTGTAAGGGAATAGGCGTCTGAGATAGCCATTCTCAACCATCTGGCAATGGTTCCTCTAGAAGCTTGTCTTCCTTTTTTATTGCCGGAAAATAAAATGAATAGTGCGTCTGAACGCCTAAAGTCTTTAGTAGCTTCCAGGTAACATAAGACTGCTCTTTTAACATCCAGGGTATGGAATTCTTCTTCCTTCTTACCCGACGGATTAGAACAAAAACGTAGGAAGTATTATCTCCTGGGTTCTATTTTGAACTGAAGCAAACTTTGGTAAAAAATTAGGATCCGTCTTCAGAACAATTCTGTCTGAAAAAATAGAAAAAAATGGCTCCCTGATTGATAAAGCTTGCAGCTCACTGGATTCTTTGAGCTGTTGTAATGGCTACTAGAAAATTTGATTTCAAAGTAATTTGTTTCAGGGAGGTTAAGAGGTTCGAAAGGTTCCCTGGTCAGGGCCCGTAGAACGACTGATAAGTCCCATGACGGACAGTTTTTGATCACTATCGGTCTAGCCAGAGTGAGGGCTTTAAAGAATCTGATTACTAGGGGTTCTGATGAAATAGATTTCTCAAAATATACCCCCCAGTGCGGCAACCTGAACTTTTAGGGTACTGACCCGCTAGGCCCTTGTCCGCTCCTTCTTGCAGGAATTCCAGGATAGAATAAATCTGTTTTAATGGTCTGCCGGATGTAGTGCACCAGGAGTTAAAGACTTTCCAGACTTTGTGATATATTGCTCTGGTAACATTCTTTCTGCTAGATAGGAGGGTAGCCACCAGCCTATCCGAGAATCCTTTTCTCCTTAAGAGTTGCTCCTCAGAAGCCAAGCTGTGAGTTTTAGCTTTTTTACTTCTTGGTGAAGCAGGGGACCTTGTAACAGTAGGTCTTGTCTCAATGGAAGGTGCCAGTATGGTTTGATCTGCATCTGTAGAAGAGCCAAAAACCACAGCCTTTTGGGCCAGAAGGGAGTGATGAGGATTACCGTCGTAGCTTCTTTCCGGATTTTTGTTATGACCTGCGGAATCAGCTGAAAAGGAGGGAAGGCGTAGCAGAGGTGAAAATTCCAACTGTGCACCAGAGCATCTACCCCCAGAGATGACTCGTTCCTGTTCAGGGAAAAAAAAAGCGGGATATTTGTGTATTTTCCTGAGTCGCAAAGAGATCCACTCTTGGCTGTCCCCATTTCTTCACTAGTAGCTTCGTACACCTGGTTCCTTGAGAAATCCGCCATCCTGTTTAGGATCCTTTTTAGGTGGACCGCGGACAAGGATGGAGTATGGAGCTCTGCCCAATTTAGAATGCTCCCTTGAAGTACTCTGCTTCTGGTGCCCCCTTGTCATTTTATGTAAACCACCGCCGTGGCATTGTCCGACAGGATTTGTGGATGTTGCCCTTGGACTTCTGCAAAGGACAGTAAGGCCATTTCTATCGCCTTTAGTTCCCTCCAGTTTGAGGATCTCAGTGCTTCCCTTGTGGACCAAGATCCCTGAGCCCATCGACCGCTCATGTGAGCCCCCCAACCCCAGGAGCTGGCATCGGTTGTTAGCCTTACCTGTGTTGGAAAGGACCATAACAGGCCTGCTGAGAATCTTGCCTGGTTCTTCCACCACCAGAGACTCCTCTTTACTTTGGTGGGGATCTTCACCAGTGAATCCAGTGAATTTTTCTGGCGATCACAGATTTTTAACAGAAACTTTTGCAGCGGTCTGAAATGGAGCTTTGCCCACTGTACTGCCGGTATGGAAGAGGTCAGGGTTCCTAGTGCTGACATGACCCTCCTGATGGACAGAAGCTGACTGGATTGTAAGAGTGACACCACCTCCATCAGCTTTTTCTGTTTTTCTTCTGGGAGAAAAATCTTTTGCTCCAAAGAGTTGATACGGAAACCCAGGAATAACACCTCCTGAGAGGGGAATTAGATTGGACTTTTGGAGGTTTAGTATCCATCCGATGGATTCTAGGTGAGCACGGGGTCTGTCCAAGTTCCTCTGAAGTCCATCTCTGGTTTGGGCAAACAGTAGCAGGTCGTCTAGATAAGGAATCACTGAAATCCCTTCTAGACGCAAGGGTGCTAGAGCTTCGGCCATTACCTTCGTAAACACCCTTGGAGACGATGACAGGCCGAACGGGAGAGCTCTGAATTGCAGGTGCACCACCTTCTTCCTTTCTCTCAGTGCTAACCTCAGATATCTCTGAGACCTGGCGGCAATAGGATTGTGGAGGTATGCGTCCCGCAAATCTATTGATGCCATGAAGCATCCTTGACTCAGGAGGAATTCAGCATTTTTAGATTTAGGATGAGGCGGAAGGTTTCTGTACAAGGAAGACGTGAGAGTAGAAACCCTGGAAGAACTCCTTTGTTGGAATCGGAACAATGACTCTCTGGGATATCAGTTCCTGAATTAGGGACTTCATGGCAAGAGCCTTGACCGGATCCCTCGGGACGTTTGTCACCAGGAATCTTTTTGGGGGTTCTTCCGTGAACTCTATCACGTATCCTTGGGAGAGCATGTTTACAATATACTGATTTGCATATATGTCTCTCCACTGGGGAATGAACTCCTGGAATCTTCCCCCTACTTGGAGTGGATGGTCATTGCGGCTTTCCGGAGGTCGCAGGAGGATTGAAGAGCACTCCACTCCTACTTTTTGGTTTTGGGAAGACCACTGCTGCCTCTTGTTTTGCGTTTTTCCTTCCTGTTGTCCTTTTTGGGGACGAAAAAAACGCTTACGGGTCTGTACCTGTTTTTTCTTGACCGGAAACGCCTTCTTTTTGTCTGCCGTACGGTCAAGAATGGACTCTAGTTCTGAACCAAATAGTAAATCCCCTGCAAAAGGAATGCTACACAGCCTGTTTTTAGATGCAGCATCTCCTGGCCAAGTTTTAAGCCACAAGATCCTCCGAGCAGAATTCATCAACGCCGCTGATCTAGCTGACATACGAATGGATTCTGCTGAAGCATCCGCAATATATGCTACTGCTGCAGAAAGTGTTGTAAAGGAGTCCAGAATCTCCTGTTTTGGGGAATCTGCCGTAACATGGGCCTTCATCTGGTTAATCCAGTGTTCTAAATTCCTAGCGACACATGTGGTTGCCATTGCAGGTTTTAGATTGTTCATCACTGACTGCCAGGCCCTTTTAAAGGAGCAAATCCATCCTTTTGTCCATGGGCTCCTTTAACGTGCCCATGTCCTCAAAAGCAAGGTCAGTTGATTTTGAGACCTGTGAAAAAGCAGAGTCCAGTTTTGGAACCTTGTTCCAGATGGAATCCGGGTTGTCCGCAAATGGAAATCTTCTCTTATGAGACCAGGGAAAAAAAAAAAAAAATAGCTTTTTCTCAGGTTCGAACCACTCTTTTTTAATCATGTCCGAGATTATTGAATGGACTGGAAAAACACGGCTTTTTGAATCACCCAAACCTGCATACATGCATTCTTTTCCTCTTCAATCCCCAAAGTCGCATGGATTACTTTTAAAAGCCCTGCGACTTCTTCTAGCGACATTTTGTACTTAGAAGCGGCCTCCGCTTCATTTTCTTCCTCCTCAGAGTCTGTTCCATCTGGAGCAAGGGAAGCAGATTCTTGGGAAGTGTCCAGAGATAACGGACCTCCTAATAAGATTTGAGAGCCGTCTTGGGGTACTGAAGAAGGCTGCGGTGCCCTGGGTTCCCTTGAGGGACCTGGTTCTTCTCCTAGGTTTGACCTAAAAGCTTGAAAGGTGGCACAGAGTTCATCCTTAAATGGTAGAAACTAAAATTGCCACAAAAGGATGGAGACTCCTCCCTGACCACTTTTGCAGTGCAATCGGCACAAAGCGACTTGGACCAAGCCTCGCTCAATTTTTCTCTGTAGACAGGGCACCTTCTCTTCACTGGTTGGACAGAACTTTTAGCCTGCACAAACAGAAGAGAAAGACAAAGAACCACGCTAAAAATGCTGTTACACAGCCCAAACAAACACCCAGGTGCACTTAGGAAAAATCATCTCTCACTTCCTTGTGCCCCAGCAAGCCACCACCATCACCACCTTGAATCCCTACTGCTAGGCAAAATGCTAACCCACTAGCTGCTGCCCAGACATACCCAGGGAGGTGGAAGGTGCGGGAAGGGGGAGATGGGTGAAATAACCCCCCCACAGGAGAATCGGCTCAGGAGTAGAATAGGACACAGTCCCTTACCTTGGCCTTGCTGGTGCCTAGGCTTGCCCCCTTCTCCGCTGCATCATCCTCCATAGCCGAGTGCATGCGGATGCGTGTAATACAGCAGCCGGTTCTGGATTCGAAAACGCCGCTGCGCCGACCCGGAACTTTAAAGAAGGCACCAGGTGACCCTGCCCTCTCCCCCTGCACTGGCGCCGGAAATGACGCGCGCCGACCCGGAAATGCTGCCACTTCCTGCACAGTGTAGGACGCGGCCGAGGCTCTCCTCGGCCACCAGAGAAATGGCGGCTACCCGGTCCACCAACACCAAGAAGCGGCTTCTAGTGGGACCCCCAGCACGCCACCCCCTGACCGAATAAAACGGGCCGCATTTCCAAGCCGTACAGGCTCTCCCCAAGCACGGAAGAGGGAGAAGGAGCCCACGGGACCGTTCCAACAGGAGGCAAGTGGGAGGATCATACTCCTTTAGAAAAAAAATGTGAGAACCTTCCGTCTCCCAGGAAAGCCCTGAGAGATCATGGCTCCCACCAGAGGTGTTCCTCCGGCTGGAGGAAACACAAACTGATGGAAGCAACGTGGAGACCTCCAATTAAAGACTTAATTGATGAGGGGTTTCCTGTAGGAGGAGGAGCCATGATCTCTCGTGTGCTGTCCTGAAAGACGTTTTGGAAATTTAGCTTTTTGGCCACAACCATAAACACTACATTTGGAGAGGAGTCAACAAGGCCTATGATGAAAGGTACATCATTCCTACTGTGAGACACAGAGGTGGATCACTGATGTTTTGGGGATGTGCGAGCTACAAAAAAAGCACAGGAAATTTGGTCAAAATTGATGGCAAGATGAATGCAGTATGTTATCAAAAATACTGTAGGAACATTTGCATTCATCAGTCAGGAAGCTGTGCATGGGAAGTACTTGGACATTCCAACATGACAATGATGCAAAACACAAGGCCAAGTCGACCTGTCATTGGCTACAGCAGATTAAAGTGAAGGTTCTGGAGTGGCCATCCCAGTCTCCTGACCTCAATATCATTGAGACACTCTGGGGAGATCTCAAACGTGCAGTTCATGCAAGACAGTGCAAGAATTTACAGGAACAGAAACCGCTCAGGTGTGGACGTCCTCCAGGTGATTACTTCCTCCCAACAGCCAAGGGTGCAGGCAATGCAAACTCAGGCAATAACAAAAGAACAAATCTTCTGGACAGCAGCACTCCAATAAAAGCCTTTATTTTGTAAAATCTTCCAAAAATCCAAACACACGGAAATCAACAGAATGGCATGAAAACCCATGTAAATGCATATCAATGCGTATTAAGGTCACGTCACATCACATTTATCCAAGCATGCAGTCATACATTGTTCATAGCTTTTTATTGCAATTTAAAGCACTTTTTTTTTTATGTAAATGTCAAAAATATGTAAAATGTGTAATTGTATAAGAGATGGAGGGCGAGGAGGCAGGCGAGAGGATGTTATTTGACTGGGTGACCAAAACCGTACCCTTCAGTGAAAGATGATTTTTTGACTAAAGAGTTTTTACCATAGATGCTGCTGTGCATTAGCTGGTCTGAAGGTCCCCATGTAATCCATTTGCAGGAAAATGTATCAATGTTTGTTTATTGATATTTAAATTTACTACTTGGATGTGTAGCCCTGCTCACTTGCCGCATCCTGTCATCTTGTACATTGGGAATATGCTTGAAGATACCATGTGCTGATATTTTGAGTTTTAAGATAACCTGTGCTAGTATCCTGAAATGCTAGGGTGATCAAAATTGTGGCAAATACACAGAGGAAACAAGCATTCTAAGAGAGTGCAGGGGAAAGGGTCGGCAAAGAGGGGATCAGGGGGAAGTAAAGAACAGTGAGTAGGGTAGGGGAGGGACACGGGGTAGGTTTGCAACTAGGCTTTTACAGGGGTCAGGAGTACATAAAACACACAGAGTGCAGGATAAGGGGGTGTGTGAATCACAGAGTGCAAGTTTCAGGCATGCGTAACATACTGGGTGAGGGGTGTGCCACAGAGAGTGCAAGGGTCAGCGATTAATAATGCACAGAGTGCAGGGATGAGGGTTGTGTAAAATGCAGGGGACCAGTAGGGAGTGCAGGGGTTGCAGCTCAGTTGCAGGGGAAGAGGAAAAAGTCCACAATTCCCTCCTTTACCCCACTAAAACACATTCCCCCGATCTGCCCCTTCTTCCACAGACAAACAGTGGCCCTAATGGCCCTCATGTATCCCCCCCCCCCCCTCCCCAGCGCTATCACTTCTCACAGGACAGAGATGCACGGTAAGAAGGAATGAACACTTTTCTGCAAGCGAGTCAAGAAGAGGGCTCTCACCTTCTCACAATCCCAAAAGATCCGCTTTGCCACAATCCGTTCTCCTCCTCTCTCCTATAAAGTGCCTTGCACCCTTTGCAGCTGCTGCTGGACTGCAAGAACACAAAGTAAGCTCCCTCTCTCTCCTAGTAGCGCATCAATAGAGTCACACTAGTGGGTGACAAGGCAGCTGCTGATCACTGTAACTAAACCACCGTTTAGACTCTGCCCACCAATGTGACACTGTTCATTAAAACACTAGAAGAGCGGTGTAGTTCACTTCCCAGGACACGGGGGAAACCAACTTAAAAGCGGGACTGACGCCACATATCCAGCACAGCTCCAAGTATAAGTCTCTGTTTGGAGGAAGCCATTTTGATGGAGGAAGGGCTTTGCATCCTCATGTCAGAGCAAAAAGCAGCGGGAAAGTTGCAGAAAGTACAGATACACTAAATAGATAAAAGCAGATGCAAAGAGATCCTTGCAATCCGGATCCTCAGATACAGACTCTCTTTAGCAAGGAGACTAGTGAGCAGCACAGCTGTAACCTTACTAAATCACACCACAAATCATAAGGCTAGCGCTCAGAGCTACAGTGTCTTATATGATCTCACACTGCAGATTTACAGCTATGACGTTTAAGGCACAGGAAGTGCAATGCTGTTTTTCAGAAGAAAGTTAAGACAAATGTAAATCTTTCAGGGCACTGCTTAGACACGTTTATCATTTCTTAATGTTCCTTATGTCAAGGCAGCAAAAAAACTTTACTAGTTGAATTTAGGTTCACTTTAATTAATGTTACACTGCCTTCTTTACGCTGTTAAAAAATGGCTTTAGAAAAACTTTGTTGAACATATTTAATTAGGAAAGAAAAGTGGAGGTCTATTTAAATAGAAAATAAATCCAACCAAAAGAACGTTGGAAACAGGAAGTGTTTATAACAGGAGGTGTAATGAAAGTGCAGCTAGAGCCCGTGTTTTTGTAAGCAGTGATGTCAGCTCATAACTCTGCACATCTGGTGAAGGAAAAGTGCACAGCCTGTAACAGGCCCTGAGGGCGGATGCTAGTCTGGCACTTGGCAGAGTCACCTGCATTCAATCATGCCAAGATTCTTGGTTGACTTCAAAAAAATGTGATCTCTGCCGCATCAATTCCTGTACACATCTCAGGGAATGGTGTAGAATCTGTTACAGGGGTATATTCATATAGTGACAGATTACAGCTAAGAAAACTTGTTTGTATGTAAAGAAACTTATTTGATTAAAACAATGCTGTTGAACAAAAAAAAAATATATTATTATTATTATTAAATAATGTAATTTGTTTACAGGAGGAGACAGCAATAGCATGGACAAGAAAAGGCAGGTGATCCATTGAGACCCATAAATGCCATACCCATGCCTCCATCCCTGGTACATTGAAAATGAAAAGAGAAAATGGGCTGTGGGACTTTAAATGAGGCATGGATGGGCGTAGGAAAAAGTCTAGGATATCAAGAATGAGTAGACATCACTGTCCCGTTGGGGAATAGTCTGTAGCCATATATACATGCTGCATAGTCAGTCTAAAGAATGGAGATCAAGGCATGGATATAAATATAAAAATGTATTGTATCATGGTAAAAGTACACATGGATCATGCAAACAAAGGCATAGTATAAATAGGGGTTATCACAAAAACATGATCAAAATTCACTGTTGAGACATGGCTGAAGCAAGTAATGACAGTTAAATGGACATACAGAAACAGTGAAAATGATTATCCGGTTAAAAAGTCAAGAATACACTTAATAGATTCATAGTTGGGCAAGCTTTACTTAACATGCCAGAGCATGGACTAATGGATGGGCATGGGGAAAAGGGTCTAAGATATCAAAAATTGGTAAACATCACTGTCCCGTTGGGGAGTGGTCTGTAGCCAGGTATACATGCTGCATAGTCAGTCTAAAGAATGGAGATCTGTATCATGGTAAAAGTACACATAGATCATGCAAACAAAGGCATAATGTAAATAGAAGTTATCACATAGACATAATCGCAATTCATTGTTGAGACATGGCTGGAGCAAGTAGTGACAGTTAAATGGACATACAGAAACAGTGAAATTAATTATCCAATTGAAATGTCAAGAATACACTTTGTAGATTCGTAGTTGGGCAGGCTTTACTTGGCATCCCTGAGCATGGACTCGACGCGTTTCTTGGCGTTTAAAGCCAGTCATCAGGAGTGGGGTGCATGTCATTTGACTACAAGGGGAGATGGATAGACAGATCAAATAAAGTCTTGAAAAAATTATGTCATATTTGAAACAGAATAAGGTAGTCTGATACGTTACCAATGGCAAAACCCGGAATGGGGTTGTCCCAAGCATTTGAAATATGGCGTAGAATGGTGGTCCTGGATACAGTGTCTCACCCGGGGCTGAGGCGGGGAAGGCCCCCCAATAAACACTTCAACAGCCACTCGATCAAGAGGAGAGTCAAAGAGAAGATGGCATGGGACATCCATCAAGGAGAAACCCGGACAGCCACGACACAGCACCAAACTGACGGAGAGGCACAGACAGGGTGCAAGGGCAGAATGCTAGTGAAAGGATGGAGAAATGAAAATGAGCAATGAGTGAAAAAGAAGGTTGAATGGTTTGAGAACCAAAATTAGAATGTGATTGGGGGAAGGGGGGGGGGAAGGAAAAAAAGAAAACAAAAAACAAAAAGGGAACAAAGGAAGAGGGGAGTGAATATGTAAATGATGTGCTGGTGGATGCCTAATGGGAATAATGTGTAATGGGTGCTGGGAGAAATTGAACAAAAAAGGGGGTTAATGATATAACATAACTGAAAGGGTTAACAGCCAAAGTTGGCAAATCAACTGAGTGTTGGTGTAAATAAATCTGGTTTGAAAAAAAGCCAAACCAGATCCCCAAAAATGCTAAATAGCGATGAAATTAAATGTGTGTTTGAAGCAGTGTGAGCAGAGTGCAAGGCAAAATGTAAAAAAGCAGGTAAAAAGAGTATGTATGTAAAGAATACTATGTGAATCCTGAAATAAGGATTGGAAATTACCTTGAAGTGTAGAGAAAGAGAGAAACTGGAACCTCTCATCAGATGGATGTCTGTGAAGTGAAGCTCCCCAGGTGGCTACCGGATAAATGTCCACAGTGAGGGAGCTTCATTCCACCATTCTACGCCATATTTCAAATGCTTGGGACAACCCCATTCCGGGTTTTGCCATTGGTAACGTATCAGACTACCTTATTCTGTTTCAAATATGACATAATTTTTTCAAGACTTTATTTGATCTGTCTATCCATCTCCCCTTGTAGTCAAATGACATGCACCCCACTCCTGATGACTGGCTTTAAACGCCAAGAAACGCGTCGAGTCCATGCTCAGGGATGCCAAGTAAAGCCTGCCCAACTACGAATCTACAAAGTGTATTCTTGACATTTCAATTGGATAATTAATTTCACTGTTTCTGTATGTCCATTTAACTGTCACTACTTGCTCCAGCCATGTCTCAACAATGAATTGCGATTATGTCTATGTGATAACTTCTATTTACATTATGCCTTTGTTTGCATGATCTATGTGTACTTTTACCATGATACAGATCTCCATTCTTTAGACTGACTATGCAGCATGTATACCTGGCTACAGACCACTCCCCAACGGGACAGTGATGTTTACCAATTTTTGATATCTTAGACCCTTTTCCCCATGCCCATCCATTAGTCCATGCTCTGGCATGTTAAGTAAAGCTTGCCCAACTATGAATCTATTAAGTGTATTCTTGACTTTTTAACCGGATAATCATTTTCACTGTTTCTGTATGTCCATTTAACTGTCATTACTTGCTTCAGCCATGTCTCAACAGTGAATTTTGATCATGTTTTTGTGATAACCCCTATGCCTTTGTTTGCATGATCCATGTGTACTTTTACCATGATACAATACATTTTTATATTTATATCCATGCCTTGATCTCCATTCTTTAGACTGACTATGCAGCATGTATATATGGCTACAGACTATTCCCCAACGGGACAGTGATGTCTACTCATTCTTGATATCCTAGACTTTTTCCTACGCCCATCCATGCCTCATTTAAAGTCCCACAGCCCATTTTCTCTTTTCATTAGCAATAGCATGGAGCTTAGCTTACTTTCCACAACACAGGCTCAAGTGATCTATAGTCAATTCAACCCTAAATGTATAAAGCCCAGTTGTACTGTGGATTGGTTAAACACTCAATTAGGATTGGTTTGCATCTCTATCCAATTAGGGAGATCTCTCTTCAATTTCTGTCTTGTAAACCCAACAGGAAGGGAGATAAACTCTTCAATGTAAAAGGAAATCCCTCTAAAGCTGGCCATACACTATGAATTGTGTATGGTCCCTAATAAACCAGACAAAATTAGCTCAGCAGGCAGTCCTTTCTACCGCCTCCATATATATATATATATATATATATATATATATATATATATATATATATATATATATATATATATATATGGGCTGTGGAATTTAACTATTAATTCCTCGATTAATCGATTAATTGTTTTGATCGATCAAAAGTCTTCAGGGAGATACGGTGACGTCACGGACACCGGCGGGGCTTGCTGTGTCCACCTGAAGGGCTCCTTTGTTGTGCCTTCATATCTGCATGCCAGCGGGACCTTACTATCTGCCACACACATGGGGCTGTTACACTTCCCTCTATCAACCTGGGATTCTACAGCCATCCACTGGGAGTTGTGATAGTTCCCTTCACAGGACATCTACATGCCGACGGACTGATCTAAGCCCCTTCTCATCTGGATTAAGCAGTGGTATCGTTGTACACATTTTTATACCAGTATCATACTTAGTTACATGTTTTTATGACTGCTTTTGCTACCGTTTGGAATTACTCGCACCATTTTTACAGTTTATGTAGCTACATCGATTTTATCTCCAGTGCAATATTTATTTTGTTACCTACTTGAAGACTATAAAAGTTTTAATGCTATTCCCATCGAGCACTGCCTTTGTGCGTTTTTTGTATCCTGCTATCCATTTTTTCCAGTGGTTGGTAGCTGCACTGGGAATCAGCCTGCAAGGAGATCAGCTAAAAGTAGTTGGATCTATGTGCGTTATAATTAATCGAAATTAGTCGATTAATCGATTAAAAAAAAAAAAACGATTAATCGAACAGGAAATTTTTTATCAGTAACAGCCCTAAAAAAAAAAATATATATATTATATATATATATATATATATATATATATATATATATATATATATATATATATATTGTGAGGGGGTTAGCTCGGCAGCGGGTGTGTGTGACCCCCGGGATGGGCTCCCCACCCAAAAACAGGCCCAGCAGACGGAGGTTGTGGTTTTCAAAATCAAAAAGGTGCGGTTTATTTTCTATTTACAGTGACAAAAACACAGCAAGGCAAAAAAAAAACAAACAAAATAAATCCTGGTCAACTTGACCTCTGACTAAACATACAGGTTTCCTAACTAACAACTGGGATCAGCCTAGTGCTGTCCTAGTCCCTAAGTCCCTGGTTTTAAATGTCCAAGCAAATATATAGCCACACAGGCTTTCTCTCACCGCACAGGGGTTCACTCTCCCTAGACAGTCCACACAGGTCTGCTTCCAGGCATGAGCTAACATCTAATGAAGCTGGGAGTTTCTTATAGAGGCCTAAATGAGCTGACAAGGTTCAGCTGGTCTCATCAACTCCCTGTCTGCACGACGCCCAGCCCTCTCCCTAGAGGTATGAGTCATCCATGAGCCCACTAGTCTCAGCTGGGCTTATACAACTCTCCACCTAGCTGTATAAGTCGGCGTAAAGCCTGAATCTGGGCGAAATATATCTACCCCCCTGGATGCAACCAGGTGACTTTACCTTCCTGCTGTCACATACCCCCCCCTCTTGTTTTAATCTCGGGGTTGGAACACCAGCAATCAGGCATTCATGTACTCGAGACAAAGCATCCACATTCCCCATTTGAACGCCAGGGCGATGCTTTACTGTGAAGTTGAATTCCTGGAGGGCCAGGAACCACCTATTCACTCTTCTATTTGTTTCCTTGTTTTGAGCCATCCACTTTAACGGAGCGTGATCCGTAACCATGTCAAAGTGCCTACCTAGCAGGTAGTACCGAAGGGAATCTAGAGCCCACTTCACCGCTAAACACTCCTTTTCAACGGTGGCGTAATTTACCTCATGGGACTTCAACTTCCTGCTGAGGTAAATGACTGGGTGCTCTTCCCCGTTCCAG
This sequence comes from Rana muscosa, assembly GCA_029206835.1. Lineage (NCBI taxonomy): Eukaryota > Metazoa > Chordata > Amphibia > Anura > Ranidae > Rana > Rana muscosa. The sequence goes on along the minus strand of JARGYO010004050.1, from coordinate 26,071 downwards.
ACCTGGGACAATACTGCTCCTAACCCCACATCTGACGCATCACTTTGTACGACAAAGTCTCTAGAGAAGTCGGGTGAGTACAACACTGGCTGGCTACATAAGGCTTGTTTCAAGAATTGGAATGCTGCCTCAGCCTCGGGGGTCCATTTAATCATGACCGACCCTTTCCCCTTCGTCAGGTTGGTTAGGGGCACAGCCTTAGAAGCAAAGTGGGGAATGAATCGCCGATAATACCCAGCGATTCCCAGAAAGGCTCGTACCTGCTTCTTGCTGTTGGGACGTGGCCAACTCTGGATGGCCTCGACTTTGTTGAGTTGGGGTTTTATTACTCCCCTCCCAATGGTGTACCCAAGATATTTGGCCTCCTCCTGCCCAATGGTACACTTCTTGGGGTTAGCCGTAAACCCTGCTTCCCGAACAGAGTCCAGGACTGCTTGCACTTTTGGCAGATGTGAGGCCCAATCTGTGCTATGGACAATTATGTCATCCAGGTAAGCCGCAGCATACTTCCGATGGGGCCTCAGCATCTGGTCCATTTTCCGCTGGAATGTGGCCGGCGCATTCTGTAACCCGAACGGCATTCTTTTATATTGGAACGCCCCGTCTGGGGTTACAAATGCGGTTTTCTCTTTGGCCGACTTGGCCAGGGGGATTTGCCAATACCCTTTTGTGAGGTCAAGAGTCGTCATGTATCGGGCTGTTCCCAGCCGGTCGATCAACTCATCTATACGTGGCATGGGGTAGGTGTCAAATTTTGTAACTTTGTTCAACTGACGAAAATCGTTACAAAATCGCCAGCTCCCATCCGGTTTAGGCACCAACACAATGGGACTAGACCAATCACTTTGGGACTCCTCTATCACCCCTAAGTTCAGCATTTTCTGTACTTCCTCCCGTATTGCCTCCCGTCGGGCCTCTGGGATCCGATAGGGTTTTAACTTCACCCTTTCACCGGGCGGGGTAATAATGTCATGCTCTACCCCAGATGTTTGTCCCGGCAGCTCAGAGAATACCTCCTTGTTGCGAAGCACAAACTCCTTAACCTCCTGTTGTTGGGGTTGTGACAAGGTGGCTGCGATTCCAACCTCAGGAATCACGCAACCAGTTTGAGCTGGTGACCAAGTGTCTGCGACTAGGGACTCTCTATCCCTCCAGGCTTTCAACAGATTAACGTGATAGATCTGTTCGGGCTTTCGCCTTCCTGGTTGTCTGACCTTGTAATTCACTTCGCTCACTTTTTCCATTATCTCGTAGGGGCCTTGCCATTTGGCAAGGAATTTACTTTCAACCGTAGGGACAAGTACCAATATCCTATCCCCCGGGGAAAAGGTACGGGTCTTGGCTCCACGGTTGTACAGTCTCTGCTGTGCCAACTGCGCTTGGGCCAAATGTTCCTTCACGATGGGCATTACCTGTGCAATTCGATCTTGCATCAGGGCGACATGCTCAATCACACTCCTGTGGGGAGAACTCTCACTTTCCCAAGTTTCCTTGGCAATATCCAACAGCCCTCTTGGGTGTCTCCCATACAGTAACTCAAAGGGGGAGAATCCCGTAGAGGATTGGGGCACCTCCCTAATAGCAAACATCAAATAAGGAAGTAGACAGTCCCAATCCCTTCCATCTCTATCCACCACTTTCTTCAACATTTGTTTTAGGGTTTTGTTGAATCTTTCAACCAGCCCATCGGTTTGGGGGTGATACACAGATGTACGCAATTGCGTCACTTTGAACAATTTACACAGCTCTTTCATAACCCGGGACATAAAGGGTGTACCTTGGTCCGTAAGCAGTTCTTTACAAATACCCACCCGGCTAAAAACAAGAGATAGCTCTTTGGCTATGGTTTTGGCCGAGGTATTTCTGAGAGGGATCGCTTCTGGATAACGGGTGGCATAGTCCATTATAACCAATATGTACTGGTGCCCCCTAGCGGACTTGATTATAGGACCTACCAAATCCATTGCGATTCTCTCAAACGGGACCTCAATGATGGGTAGAGGGACCAGCGGGCTACGGAAATGTGGCATCGGGGCCGACCTCTGACACACAGGGCAGGAGGAACAATAATTTTCTATGTCCTTCATCACCCCAGGCCAATAGAATCTCTGTAATACCCTCTCTCGGGTTTTCTCTGTCCCCAGATGACCTCCAAGAATGTGCCCATGGGCCAACTCCAACACCAACTTCCTGTAAGGTTTGGGCACCACAAGCTGCTCAACGGTTTCTTCTGCCCTTTTTGCCACCCGATACAGTAGGTCCTTCTCTACGCTGAAGTATGGGTAAGTGCCGGTATTATCTGGGTTCACTAACTCGCCATCTATTTTCACTACGTTTTCCCGTGCCTTTATTAGGGCGGGGTCTTTCAACTGTTCTGTGGCAAAGTTTTCCCTGTGAACCTCAAGATCAGAAAACTCCACAGACGGTAGGTTTTCGTCTGAGGAGGTGGGCTCCTCTCCAGTTTCTTGAGTCTCCCCTGCCAATACTGACAAGGGAAATTCCGGAGAGTCCTCACCACTCTCAGGGGAGTTCTGGCTATCACATTCCTGGTACATAGGGGCACCAGTGGGGGGCTCAGGATCATCCCACAGTTCCCAGAACTTCGGAAAATCCCTTCCCACAATGGCGTCATGCGGTAACTGAGATACTAAGCCCACTGGATGAGAGAGGGTACCTCTGGGGGTCTCGAAACACACTGTAGTCACTGGATACTCTCGGGTGTCCCCATGCACACAAATAACGGCTACCTTGCTATTCCCAGAGACCTCTGTTTTAACTAACTCAGCCTTTATCAGGGTCACAAGGCTACCTGAATCCAGCAATACCACAACATTTCTACCATTAATACACATTTTGCATAAATGTTTCTCAGTTCCCCGAATGGCAGTGCATGCGACTGTCGCACACAGCGACTGACGTCTGCCCGTCAGAAAGTCACACTGCATGGGTTCCTCCACAACCGGGCAATTTGCTGCAATATGTCCCGCTTGCCGGCAGCGGTAGCAAACGATCCTTCTTGCGGCCTCTTGAGCCGCTGATTTCCCAGGCTGTTCTCGCCAAACTTGGGGTAGAGCTCCCACCCTCTCACTCTCTCCACCCTCACCCCTTGGAATCCTCTTATCCGCCCCTGGGGATGGTCTGGTCTTAGGGTGGAAAGTCCGAGTGTCTCTGGAAGAGGCCGTCAGGTTCTCTGTAGCCAAGTATTTCTCCACACGATCCACAAGACCATCGGCCGTCTCTGGGTCTCCATGGCTTACCCACTTTTGGATGGCAGTAGGAAGAGCTCTCAAAAACCGATCCATTACAACACGTTCCACAATCTTTGGTGCGGACAAAGTCTCTGGCTGTAGCCACTTTCTGCTCAGGTGAATGAGATCATACATTTGAGACCTGGGGGGTTTTCCAAGCTGGAAAGTCCAGTTATGCACACGCTGAGCCCGGACAGCCAGGGTGACACCCAGCCTTGCCAATATTTCAGCTTTTAGCATCACATAGTCTTTTGCTTGGTTAGGCTCTAGGTCATAGTAAGCTTTCTGCGATTCACCAGTTAACAGAGGAGCCACTAGTCCAGCCCACTGCTCCTCAGGCCACTTTTCTCTTTCAGCGGTCCTTTCAAATGTGGTCAAAAATACCTCTGGATCATCCTCTCCAGTCATTTTTGTCAATAAACGACTCACCCCAAAGGACGCGGTATTAGTGGGACGGCTTTCCTCACTGGTCTGCGGACGTTGCTGCATTACTGCTTCCATCTGTTGTTGTAGTCTCTGCTCTTGCTTCTGCAACAGGTCTATGAAGCGGGCCTCAGATTGCTGTTGGGCTTGTTGCTGAGCCTCCAGACTCTGTTGTAAAGTTGCAAGGCTCTGTTGATGAGCTTGCTGCTGGGCTGCAAGGCTCCTTTGCAAACCTGCATTTGTCTGCTGTTGATTGGCATTTGCTAGAGCCAGCTGTTTCAGTATCTCCTCCATGCTGGCTTAAAAAAAAAACTGCCACTGGTTCTCCACCAACTGTGAGGGGGTTAGCTCGGCAGCGGGTGTGTGTGACCCCCGGGATGGGCTCCCCACCCAAAAACAGGCCCAGCAGACGGAGGTTGTGGTTTTCAAAATCAAAAAGGTGCGGTTTATTTTCTATTTACAGTGACAAAAACACAGCAAGGCAAAAAAAAAACATAAACAAAATAAATCCTGGTCAACTTGACCTCTGACTAAACATACAGGTTTCCTAACTAACAACTGGGATCAGCCTAGTGCTGTCCTAGTCCCTAAGTCCCTGGTTTTAAATGTCCAAGCAAATATATAGCCACACAGGCTTTCTCTCACCGCACAGGGGTTCACTCTCCCTAGACAGTCCACACAGGTCTGCTTCCAGGCATGAGCTAACATCTAATGAAGCTGGGAGTTTCTTATAGAGGCCTAAATGAGCTGACAAGGTTCAGCTGGTCTCATCAACTCCCTGTCTGCACGACGCCCAGCCCTCTCCCTAGAGGTATGAGTCATCCATGAGCCCACTAGTCTCAGCTGGGCTTATACAACTCTCCACCTAGCTGTATAAGTCGGCGTAAAGCCTGAATCTGGGCGAAATATATCTACCCCCCTGGATGCAACCAGGTGACTTTACCTTCCTGCTGTCACAATATATATATATATATATATATATATATATATATATATATATATATTAGGGCTGTTGCTGATTAAAATTTTTGTGTTAGATTAATCGATTTTTTTTTAATCGATTAATCGGCTAATTTCGATTAATTATAACGCACATAGATCCAACTACTTTTAGCTGATCTCCTTGCAGGCCGATTCCCAGTGCAGCTACCAACCACTGAAAAAAATGGATAGCAGGATACAAAAAACACACAAAGGCAGTGCTCGATGGGAATAGCATTAAAACTTTTATAGTCTTCAAGTAGGTAACAAAATAAATATTGCACTGGAGATAAAATCGATGTAGCTACATAAACTGTAAAAATGGTGCGAGTAATACCAAACGGTAGCAAAACCAGTTATAAAAAATGTAGCCAAGTAGGATAGTGGTATAAAAATGTGTACAACGATACCACTGCTGAATCCAGATGAGAAGGGGCCAACATCAGTCCGTCGGCATGTAGATGTCCCGTGAAGGGAACTATCACAACTCAAAGTGGATGGCTGCAGAATCCCAGGTTGAGAGAGGGAAGTGTAACAACCCTTGCGCGTGACAGATAGTAAGGTCTCGCCGGCATGTAGATATGAAGGCACAGCAAAGGAGCCCTTCAGATGGACACGGCAAGCCCCGCTGGTGTCCGTGACATCACCGGATCTCCCTGAAGACCCGGAAGCCGGCGGAGAGGTGAGTATCGATCAAAAGAATTTTGATCGATCAAAACAATTAAATCGAGGACTTAATAGTTAATTTCCATAAATATATATATATATATATACACACACACATACATATATATACACATATACATATACACACACACAAAAAAATAAGTATTGAACACGTCACAATTTTTCTAGGTAAATACATTTCTAAAAAGGTGCCATGGACATGAATTTTCACCACATGTCAGTAACAACCTATGCAATCCATACATACAAATAAACCAAAACAGATAAGTTCAGTAATTAAGTTATGTGTAATAAAATGGAATGACAGAGGGAAAAAGTATTGAACACGCTAAGGCTTCATGTATACTGCTGCTGGTAAACGGACATTTAGGCGCAGTTGGGCATTTCTTTTAGCTGCCCCTGAAATCTCATCTAGGTTATCTTATTAGTACGTGTACAAAGGGTCGTTTATAGTAGTTTCTAGGAAGTTGAGTTTAGAAGCATTTTTTTGGAAAGCAAACGGATGTTCAGAGGGAATTTGAAACGCCAAACACCTGTAAGAGCGTGTAAAATGTGGCAACTTGCATTTAACCGCATTTCGTTTACAGTCGTTTTAAATTTTTGACTATTTGAAAAAAAATTGACAGTTACTTACCGGTAACTGCTTTTCTAGGATATCTTCCAGGACGGCACACCTGAGAGATGACTGGCCCACCTGACATGAATCACAATCAACACATGAGGTTAAAAAGGCCCCTCCCTTCCCCCTGCACCTCAGTTCTACCAAAGTAATAGGCTATCCGGGTGCCAGAGGGAAACTCTACCCGTAGTACTTACATCAAACCAGAGGTGGGAAGTAGGCCTGCCGTCCTGGAAGATATCCTAGAAAAGCAGTTACCGGTAAGTAACTGCCAATTTTCTCTAGTCATCTTCCAGGACGGCACACCCGAGAGGATGGACAAGAAGTTCAAGGCCTACCTCAGGGTGGGACCACCGCTTGTAAGACCTTCCTTCCAAACGTCAGATCCTGAGGCGATAGCAGTTCCACTCTATAGTGCTTTAAGAAGGTGTCCTGCTTCGCCCATGTGGCTGCTTGGCTGATCGGTTCTATTGAGGCCCCCCGCTCTTTCTGCCTAAGGGGCCGCCAAAGATCTTGTTGAATGAGCTTTAATGTTACCTGGTACTGGGGAACCTGACTGCTCATAAGCCATACCTATGGTCTGCCTAATCCACCTAGCCACTGTAGATTTAGAAGCCTGCCCTCCCTTCCTAGGGCCGCTAAATAAAACTAAAAAGGTGAGTCGACTTCCTGAAGTCCTTCACTCTGTCCAAGTATGTCAGTAAACATCTCCTGACATCTAAAAACTGAAATTTTTCCTCTCCTTTGTTCTTTGGGTTTTCACAAAAAGGCAAAATTATCTCCTGAGACCTATGAAATTGCGATGCGACTTTGGGCAGAAAAAGTGGGTCTTGCTTCAGCACCACTCTATCTTCCAGTATCAACAGAAAAGGCTCTTTACTTGACAAGGCCTGCAGGTCACTTACTCTTCTGGCTGTTGTGATGGCCAGTAAAAAGGCTAACTTAAGCGTCAAAAATTTAATGGAGCTCTCCTGAGCTGGTTCGAAAGGCGCTTTCGTCAACGCTTCCAAGACCAATGTTAGATTCCAAGGAGGGAATCTTTTAACCTTTATGGGGGTTAACCTCTCTCTAGCTACTAGGAATCTCCTAATCAGGGGCTCTAGCATGAGCCTCTGGTCCAAAAATACAGATAGAGCAGCTATCTGCACCTTCAGGGTATTCGTGGCAATTCCTTTGTCCACCCCTGCTTGTAAAAATTCTAGTATCACTGGTACCGAAGGACTAGATACTTCTCTACCCTGACACCAGTGAGAAAAAGTATTCCAAATCTTTGAATATATTCTCCTAGTGACTGTTTTTTGACTACCTAGAAGGGACTCCATCACTTTATCGGAGCATCCTTTGCCTCTAAGAATCTCCCTCTCAAGAGCCATGCCGTCAACTTGAAGAATCCTGGGTTGGGGTGAACGACTGGCCCTTGCAGAAGATCCTGCCTGGTTGGGAGAGGAAAAGGAGGGGCCACTGACCATTTCTTCAGAGTAGCAAACCAAGTCCTCTTGGGCCACCAAGGGGCTATCAGAGTCAGCTTGCACTCCGAGTTGGCCAGCCTTTGAAGAACCTGAGGAATCAAAGCTAGTGGAGGGAGAGCATAACCTAATTGACAGTCCCAGTTCTGAGCTAGAGCATCTATTCCCTCTGAACCTCCCTCTCTGGTGAGAGAAAAACCGTTCCACCTTTCTGTTCCCTCTGTGGGCGAAAAGGTCCATCTCCGGAAACCCGAACTTGTGACCCCTATCTGGAGGAATACTCTCTGGTTTAGTTCCCATTCCCCTTGGTGAATGGGTTGTCGGCTCAGGAAATCCGCTACCACATTGGTGGTCCCTTTTATGTGGACGGCCGATATGGATTGAAGGACCCCTTCTGCCCAACTCAGAATCTCCAGGGCTAGACTTGGTAGTCTTCTGGATCTTGTACCCCCCTGACGGTTTAGATAGGACTTGTACGTCTAGTCCCTGAATTCTGCTTTCGAAGGCCTTCAGGGCCTGACCCACAGCAAGAAGCTCCCTATAATTGGAGGAGGCTCTTGCTTGGATCGGCGTCCAGGATCCCTGTGCTTGGAGGTCCCCCAAGTGAGCACCCCAACCCCAGTGCGTGCGTCTGTGGTAATTTTTAAAGGGTTCCACTGGGCCCAGGGACGACCCAATGCGAGTCTGTCCTGACACAGCCACCAATCTAGGGAGGCCCTTGCCCTTGCTGGAATGGCTACCTTCCCATCCAGAGACTCTGTCTTCTTGTCCAAGGAGGATAGAAGGAAAAACTGTTGCTCCCTGGAATGAAGCCGAGCCCAGGGAACTGCCAGAATACAGGCAGTCATTAGGCCAAGGACCCTCATGACCCTGTCTGCGAGAGCAGTCCCTGGGTTCCAATAGAGAGGAAACCGCTGATATTACCTTTAACCTTTTTTCTTCTGGGAGAAAAAGCTTCTGAGCCCCTGCGTTCACCGAGTATCCTAGGAAAGTCTTTATCTGGGATGGCACTAGGGATGATTTTTCCCTGTTTACTATCCAGCCCAAGTTCGCCAAGGTGCAGATCACTGTCCTTACGTCTGCCGTCACTTGCTCTAAAGACTGTCCATAGATCAGGAGGTCGTCTAAATAGGGTATCAGAGACACCCCCTATAAATGCAGGTAATCTACAACCTCTGCCAATATCTTTGTGAACACTCTTGGGCTTGCGGCTAAGCCAAAGGGAAGTGCTCGGTATTGCCAGTGTTGTATTCCCTTGCTTGTCAGGACTGCGAACCTCAGCAGGGATTGGTGTTCCGGGGCAATAGGTACGTGGAGATACGCGTCCCTCAAATCTACTGTGGTCATAAAGGCATCCCTCAATAGATGTTTCCTCACAGTATAGATGCTTTCCACCCGAAAGCTCTTGTGTATCAGAAACCCGTTCAGCTTCCTGAGATTTAATATCAGGCAAAATTTTCCTGACGGCTTCTGGACCACAAACACGTGGGAGTAAAATCCCTGGTAGAGCTCTTCGGGTGGAACAGGGATGATAACCTCCTGGTCCGCCAATCCCTGCAAATTGTCCATCAACCCTGCTGCTCTCAATGGTTCTTTGGGGAGATGGGTCAGAGTAAAATATTGAGGGGGAGGAGAGGAAAGTTCCAGACGATACCCCTCTGTCAGAATATGCAGGATATAGGGGCTTTTGGAGATCTTTCTCCAATGAGGGACAAATCGAGAAAGTCTCCCCCCTACCCTGATGCTGGCGTCACTTTGACTGCTTGCTGGCGTCCTTAGGTCCGGAGAAGAGCAGGCCACCCTTCTGTCCGCTCTTTCCCTTCCCCCATCTTCTATTTGTGTCCTTCTTGGCCCCGATTAGGAGGGGCACGAAAAAACGTTTTGCCTCTTTCTCTCGGCTTTAACCGGAAACTTTTTCCCCCTTCTCTGCAGAACGCAATAGGACCTGATCCAGACCAGGACCAAAAAGCTGGGAACTTTCAAAAGGTAACCCGCAGAGCCGTGACCTGAACATATGGTCCCCCTGCCACGATTTAACCCCGACCGCCCTCCTTGCGGAGTTCAGGGGGGCCGTTGACTTGGCTGAGGTCCTGACAACCTCCACTGTTGCGTCTGCCAAATATGCTACTGCCTTGTTAATTCTTTCAAGAGAGTCTAAAACCTCCTTGGTAATTGTCCCCTCTAGAAACATGGCCAGAGGGTCTACCTAGCCAGGCATTCACATAGCTGGCTACGCAGGCAGATGCTAGTGCAGGAGCCATGGCTGCCGCATTGGCATCCCTTGCTTTGCGCAGAAGCGTATCAGCCCTTCTATCCATTTGGTCTTTAATGCTACCCGAGTCCTCAAAGGACAAATCGAACTTCTCTTCTTCCTCCCCAAATGGAAACCTTCTCTTCCAGGTTTTTAGCTTAAGGACCTTCCTTTCCGGGTCCTTCCATTACCTCAGAATTACCTCCTTATGGGTTTGGTGCACTGGGAATATCCTGGACTGAGGTTTTCCTAAGCCTTTATACAACTTATCCCGGGCTGTTGTCTGCACTGGAGGTTCTGGGATATCTTCAGAGGCATAAATTGCCTTGAGTAACTGTCCCATGTCCTCCACGGGAAAGAGATGTCTAAGTCTAGGACTGTCACTGTCCTGGCTTTCAGGGTCTGAGCCTTCCCCCTCCTCTAATGAGTCCTCCTCCGACTCCTCTGGGTCCTCAAGCTCACCTGAAGCAAAAGAAGAGGGAGGCCTCTGCAGGGTTCTCTGACCTCTGTCAGATGTGTCCCCCAGAGATGAAGTACCTTCCCTAGAAGACAGAAACTCTCTGCCACTAGTGCTAGGCTCTTCCTTAGATGCAATAACTGTCTTAAGGGATTGGAGCGTAGTCAGCATCTGACTGTACTGCAAGGAAGTCCCTCATCACCTGTGAGGTTTCCTTACCCGACAATTTATGTATGCACCTGTAACAAAGGTTTTGCGTGATCCTGTGGAAGCTTTTCATTGCAATTCCCACACCTTTTTGTTCTAGGGGGAGGGGTACTTTTGCTTTTAACCTTGTGGGCCCCTTGAGCAGATCCACTGGGTTCTAAAGGAGACAAAAAAAGACAAGACAGCACTCATTTTTTACAGGCTGTACTCTCTCTCCTGCTACCCTCCTCCCCCCCAAGGGGTGTGGGTAAGACCCCCCTTAACCTACCTCTTGTGAAAATAGAGGAAAGACTCACCACTCGTGGTCCCCTCCTGGAATGCAGCCACCGCTGTGTCCTTTTCTTCCATTCCTGGTCTCAGCTGGTCCCTTCTTCCTAGGAGCTTTGCTGTGAGATTCCAGGCGGTAAGAGGGGCCTGTGGGACCTCCGCCTAGCTCCACCGGGTTTTTATGGTCAGGACGCCGATCGGCGCCATTTTGTTGGAGTCCCGCCGCCAGAAGTAGTCCCATTTTGGCCTCTAGTGTCCGGATCCGCCATCTTGGCGTGGACCGGAAACGATGTTCTCCCCCCCTCTCTCTCCCCCTCCCCCTCTCCCCCAAACTGCACTCTTGGTATGGTGTTTTTGGGGTGATGTGAAGTGTCATTTGACCGCCAAAACATAATGTGCGTTATGGCATCCAAAGACTTCAATTTGGTCTCATCTGACCAGACTATATTCTCCCAGTATTTCACAGGCTTGTCTAAATGTTGTGTAGCAAACTTTAATTGAGCTCCGACATGCTTTTTCTTCAGCAATGGAGTCTTGCATGGCGAGTGTGCATACAGGCCATGGCGGTTGAGTGCATTACTTATTTTCTTTGAAACAGTTGTACCTGCTAATTCCAGGCTTTTCTGAAGCTCTCCATAAGTGGTTCTTGGCTTTTGGACAACTCTTCTGATAATTCTTTTTCACTGCTCTGTCAAAAATCTTGCGAGGAGCACCTGGTCGTGGCCAGTTTGTGGAAAAATGTTCTAAAAAAGTGTTTTCCATTAAATACACTTTAAAGGTATGATGGTGGCTTTAAACACAAGTATTATTGGTACTGATGTAAAAAAAATTCCTGCGTACATAGCTCTCCATCTCCTCTTACAGGGCAGTTGCCAGTGCAAGGCTGTATGGATGTATGCAGAACAGGAAAGGGAGCAGAAGCGGTAGATGCCAAGTGCCCTGGGTTCCGACTCTGTAACCAGGCGCTGATGCAGAGGACCCAGCAGCCAGTCATATGTCCTTTGCACTTCACTAGCCTGACGTTCCCAACTTAGCCAGTACTGCTCACAGCCTTATGCAGTACTACTGACAGCCTTGTACGTGAAAGAATGATTCTGCCATGGGGCTCTAGTGAGAGGAAAGCAGGGCACAGAGGGTCAAAAGGGAGGGTGGGGGTCAGCTTGCGGGGGTTAGCAGAGAGGGTGGCGTTCAAAAGTGTGCAGACAGGGGGTTTTTGGGGTACAGAGGTGAACAGAGAGGGTGGTTTGGGGTACAGAGGTGAGCAGAGAGGGGGGAGTTGGGGGGGGGGGGTGCAGAGGTCAGCAGAGAGAAGGTCCACTGAGACTTCCTGGAACTGCCACTTTTGCCTGGCAGTGTGGCCTGTTCAGTATCAACAATACAATATAATACAAGAGGGATTCAGAAAAAAAAAAAAAAAAGTCTGTGTTCATGCTATTGACTGCAATGTACTGTATAAAAGGACTTTTGTACTCCTTTTCTTTGAGTGCATTTAGGGGCACAGGAATTCAGATACTGTCATGTAATTCTGCTATCTACAAGAGGAACGAAGAACTGGCAAACAAAACACTGTGGGCCAGCCCAGGATAACTCCCACTTCCAGCATGCCTCAGTTTTGTGGCAAAGGAGTTCCAAGATCATAAACATTAAACCTAGGAGGGGTGGGACCTGTGCCACTCAATGGGTTCAAAGAGAAGGATTTTTTTGGAAGTACAAAAGACCCATTTTTCTTCTTGTCCATTTAGGTGCGCAGGAATTCAGATACTGTCAGGATGTTCAAAAGCAGCCCAACCGAAGGCTGGGCAACAGAGCAACAACCTCCCACAGGCCAAACAAAAGAGAACTGGGGTCAGCTAGCAGCCCAAGAGCCGCCTTAAGGACCAGTGCCTTAATCTGAGAGCTGATGCCAAGCACTATCTGAAGTGGGAACAGACAATGGCCAAAAGGAATAATCTGGAACAAACCTAATGCTTAAGGACAGAAAAAAGAAGGGATAACCACCAAACGGGGATAACTACATACAGGATTATGAATCCACCAAAACAGGTGGATGTCACAATGGTACTGATGTGAGCCCACAGGTGAGCAGGTGACACGGGATCCCCCAGGGCGTGGAATCTAAGGGCCAGCCTGCATTCGGCAAGGGACCACCTCACGAGGGTTTGGGCTTAGCTGTGTGCTGAACCCAGGTCACGACCCCCAGGTTCACCCTGCTCGCGAGGAGAGTAACAGAAGACACAGTCAGACACGGATGGATGAATGAAGCAAAAGGAGAGCCAGATAGCGAGCCAAGGTCGGGGCGGTCACAGGAAGGGTGCTCATAAACAAGTGTTGCTCAAGCAACCAGAAACTGGTCTGAGTGGAATTTAAATAGGGGAGGCACACAGGAAGTAGCAGGAAGGATATATTAAGCAACAGGTAAAGCCGGCGACACCCATAGCTGCTGAGTGCAGCCAAAGCTGAACACAAGCTTGTGGAACAACAGGTGCCAGCCGACCTATGGCAGTAAAGGTAAGACACAGATCAGCTCCGCAGCTGATCTGCGACAGTGGAACTATAACAAATTCTCCCAAAGGCAAGAAAGGATCCACAACCTAATAATCTCAAAAAAATTGGGATCAAAACTACCAGAAGGAACCTAAACAAAAACAAGTCCTCACAGAAAGAACCAATCATTTAAGCAGAAAGGCCCTAGACCTTAACACGCCTGATCACCTGGGATCAAGGGATCATAGCTGCACATCATCCAGCAGGTCTAGATATGCAAGACTGACCAAGCTAGAACACAACAATCGGCAAGCCAGTGCAAAGTCTCCAAAATCCACCAGACAACTTTTTCCCATGGAGTCAAACTACTAAAGGGGTAGGGTGTTGGGAGAAGTGCCTCCAGAAGTTCAGGCAATAGAGTGGACAGACTCCGGTACCAGACTGAAAACTGGAGCTGGAAACTACCAGCCAGGCTGAAGATAGCTGAAAATATAGCAACCCCAGAGGAACCCTGCTGGAAAGCAATTCTCTCGATCTCTGATGTCCAGACATAGGTACAGGTATTCCCTAGAAGCCCCTGGTCCAGTGAAGTCCCAGTATCCGCTGAGTAAGGATCACAAAACATATTTGTAGAAGCAAAAGCATATGTCTGGTTGGAAGCCAAAAGACAAAGCAGAAAGCTCAGCCCCATCTCAATGAGCTCTGAATCTGTCAAGGGAAGAAGATGACCTAACCCTAGTTGGACTAGTTCTCTGAAGTTAGTAAGGAGTTCACCATATCTGTCTGGGGTCATCTGCAGCAGGAAGTAAGTGTGCTCTGCCTGCTCACTATACGGGAAGACACATGTCCTCCTCCAAAACAGCCTCTGGCATGCTGTGCAGAGTTTTAGGCATATGTAACGTGGATCTCTCCTCTATAAATCAGACTACCAGGTAAGAGGAACTGGTATTCAGTGACTCACCCCAAGGGGAATTGATGTGTGCGAGGTTGTTACAGTAAAGTAGTATCTTAAAAGGTGGATCACACAAAATAGAGGAGACCAGAAGACAGTTGAGGAAAAAAGGGAGAATCTCCCAGAAGAGAAGCCCTCAGGATGCAGGAAGGAGAGTCCTTACAAGCTGCCTTAAGTTAAGACTGTGTATACACCAAGGACTAGACTAACAGCGGAGGCAATTGCCGAGGTAGGCTGAAAAGAACGCATAGAAAATGAAACGTGTTGGGGAGAAGGGTCCCCCCCCCCCCCAACACCCAACATTCCTGCAAAGGGAGGAGAGAAGAACACACCCTGTTTGATACAAGGACCTTACTGTGGACCTATTTAATGGAGGTCCTAGCCTACAGGTGACAGCCAGATCTTAGAGCTGAAATTTGACAAGGCAAAGTGCAGACATCCGCAAAAACAATTCGGGCTGGTTTAACCACTTAAGCCCCGGACCATTTCGGGCCATTAGGACCAGGCCTGTTTTTGGGATTCGGCACTGCGCTGCTTTAACTGTAAATTGTGCGGACATGCAATGTTGTACCCAAATGAAATTTGCGTCCTTTTCTTCCCACAAATAGAGCTTTCTTTTAATGGTATTTGATTGCCTCTGCGATTTTTATTTTTTGCGATATAAACGGAAAATTTTGAAAAAAAATGATATTTTCTACTTTTTGTTATAAGAAAAATCGAATAAACTCAATTTTAGTCAGACATTTAGGCCAAAATGTATTCAGCCACATGTCTTTAGTAAAAAAAATGTCAATAAACGTATATTTATTGGTTTGCGCAAAAGTTATAGCGTTTACAAACTAGGGTACATTTTCTGAAATTTACACAGCTTTAAATTTATGACTGCCTATCTCATTTCTTGAGGTGCTAAAATGGCAGGGCAGTACAAAACCCCCCCAAATGACCCCATTTTGGAAAGTAGACACCCCAAGGAAATTGCTGAGAGGCATGTTGAGCCCATTGAATATTTTTTTTTTTTGTCCCAAGTGATTGAATAATGACAAAAAAAAAAAAAAAAAAAAAAAAATTACAAAAAGTTGTCACTAAATGATATATTGCTCACACATGCCATGGTTATATGTGGAATTGCACCCCAAAATACATTTTGCTGCTTCTCCTGAGTACGGGGATACCACATGTGTGGGACTTTTTAGGAGCCTGGCCACGTACGGGACCCCGGAAACCAAGCACCGCCTTCAGGATTTCTAAGGGCGCAAATTTTTGATTTCATTCCTCACTACCTATCACAGTTTCGAAGGCCATAAAATGCCAAAATAGCACAAAACCCCCCCAAATGACCCCATTTTAGAAAGTAGACACCCCAAGGAAATTGCTGAGAGGCCTGTTGAGCCCGTTGAATATTTTTTTTTTTTTGTCCCAAGTGATTGAATAATGACAAAAAATAAAAATAAAAAATAAATTACAAAAAGTTGTCACTAAATGATATATTGCTCACACATGCCATGGTTATATGTGGAATTGCACCCCAAAATACATTTTGCTGCTTCTCCTGAGTACAGGGATACCACATGTGTGGGACTTTTTAGGAGCCTAGCCGCGTACGGGACCCCGAAAACCAAGCACCCGCCTTCAGGATTTCTAGGCACAAATTTTTGATTTCACTCCTCACTACCTATCACAGTTTCTAAGGCCATAAAATGCCAAAATAGCACAAAACCCCCCCAAATGACCCCATTTTGGAAAGTAGACACCCCAAGCTATTTGCTGAGGAGGCATGGTGAGTATTTTACAGCTCTCATTTGTTTTTGAAAATGAAGAAAGAAAATTTTTTTTTTTTTTTTTTTTTTTTCAATTTTCAAAACTTTGTGACAAAAAGCGAGATCTGCAAAATACTCACAATACCTCTCAGCAAATAGCTTGGGGTGTCTACTTTCCAAAATGGGGTCATTTGGGGGGGTTTTGTGCCATCTGGGCATTCCATGGCCTCCGAAACTGTGATAGGCAGTGAGAAGTAAAATCAAAAATTTACACCCTTAGAAAGCCTGAAGGCGGTGCTTTGTTTTTGGGGTCCCGTAGGCGGCTAGGCTCCCAAAAAGTCTCACACATGTGGTATCCCTGTACTCAGGAGAAGCAACAGAATTTATTTTGGGGTGTAATTCCACATATGCCCATGGCATGTTTGAGCAATATATCATTTAGTGACAACTTTGTGCAAAAAAAAAATTAAAAAAAAAAATTGTCTTTTTTCCGCAACTTGTGTCAACATATAAAATATTCCATGGACTCGACATGCCTCTCAGTATATAGCTTGGGGTGTCTACTTTCCAAAATGGGGTCATTTGGGGGGGTTTTGAACTGTTCTGGCATTTTATACACAACATTAGGAAGCTTACATCCACTCTTCTAACCACTTGCAGACAAAGCCCTTTTTGACACTTTTTGTTTACATGAAAACATATTTTTTTTTTGCAAGAAAATTATGTTGAACCCCCAAACATTATATATATTTTTAAAGCAAAGGCCCTACAGATTAAAATGGTGGGTGTTGCATTTTTTTTTTCTACACAGTATTTGCGCAGCGATTTTTCAAACGCATTTTTTGGGGAAAAAATACACTTTTTTTAATTTTAATGCACTAAAACACACTATATTGCCCAAATGTTTGATGAAATAATAAAGATGATCTTAGGCCGAGTACATAGATACCAAACACGACATGCTTTAAAATTTCGCACAAACGCGCATTGGCGACAAACTACATACATTTTTAAAAGCCTTTAAAAGCCTTTACAGATTACCCCGTTAGATTTACAGAGGAGGTCTACTGCTAAAATGACTGCCCTCGATCTGACCTTCGCGGTGATACCTCACATGCATGGTGCAATTGCTGTTTACATATGACGCCAGACCGACGCTTGCGTTCGCCATTGGGCAAGAGCAGGGCAGGACAGGGGTGCTTTTTTTTTTTTTTTTTTTTTTTTTTTATTATTAATTTTGCTTTTTTATTTTATTTTTAAATTGTTCCTTACATATATTTTTTTTTTTATAATTTTTATTGTTATCTCAGGGAATGTAAATATCCCCTATGATAGCAATAGGTAGTGACAGGTACTCTTTTTTTGAAAAAACTGGGGTCTTCTAGACCCTAGATCTTTCCTCTGCCCTCAAAGCATCTGACCACACCAAGATCGGTGTGATAAAATGCTTTCCCAATTTCCCAATGGCGCTTTTTATATCCGGGGGGGGGACATTCCCTCCCACTGCTTGTAAAAGCAGTCCAGAGGCTAATTAGCCGCTGTGATTGCTTTTACATGAAAGCCGGCCGCTGGCTGAAAAGAATGATACCAAGATGATGCCTAAACCCGCAGGCATCAATCTGGTATAACCATTCAAAGTCCAGCAACATACCAGTACGTTGCTGGTCCTTGTTGGACATGTATTGTAATCTTTTTTTTTCATGCAGCCTGTTGGCTGAACGAAAAAAGAGATTGATTGGTGGGTATGCCCACCATTAGAATACCGCCCTTCATCCACCCACTTCTAATGATGGGCATACATGCACCATTTATATATGCCGAAGCATGGGGGCATCCTCCCGCAAAAAAGTTATGCCGCACACACATGGTCAAACGTTTCCACGGGCAAGCCTCCGTCGGAATTTCGACCGTATGTATGCGGCATTAGGAGCAAAATTGCTCCTCCGCCCTGCTGCCCCTGCTGCCCCCATGCTTCGGCATATATGCTTTTTTTTTTTTAACTGTGGTGGTGAAATCACCTCCTACAGCACTGGAGTCGCAGGGATCAGGCCTGTCTCTGCGAACG
This sequence comes from Rana muscosa, assembly GCA_029206835.1. Lineage (NCBI taxonomy): Eukaryota > Metazoa > Chordata > Amphibia > Anura > Ranidae > Rana > Rana muscosa. Next base: position 8,207 of record JARGYO010004050.1, on the reverse strand, counting down.
CTGCAGTTATGTGTGTTGTGTTTTGTAAGTGACAGTGATCGATCGATACTGCACTTGGGTGGCCTGGGCTGGACGGAGGGGCAAAACGCAGGTGCTAGCAGGTATCTGGGCTGATCCCGCTAACACTGCGTTTTTGGGAACCCTAAACCGCTGGTATAGATCTGATCAGATCAGATATTGATCTGTTCAGATACTATACCACTAAGGGGGGTGTATGCTTTACGCGTGGGTGTTAGCGTTACTGGCACTAACCTGACGCTGCCTGGGGTGTGACGCAGACCCTCTCTGACGCTAAAACCTAATTGATATCACCCACCGGGCGATCAGGGGGTTAAACCTTTATTGGGTTATATACGGCGGGTGCCCTGACACTATAAAAAGCAAACTAACTAACCAGCGTCACCCGTAACACTTATATGGTGATCACTGGTGAAAGGGTTAACTAGGGGCAATTAGGGGGTTAAAACCTTTATTAGATCATATTTGGGGGTACCTGACGCTATAAAAACCTGCGGCGAACCTAAAAAAAATGACTGGCTACCGATTGGCATCACCGACACGAAGACAGCGATCAGAAAAACGATCGCTTAGTGACAGTGGTGATAGGGGGTGAAAGGGTTACCTGGGGGGCGATCAAGGGGGTTAAACCTTTATTAGATAATATATTGGGGTACCCGACGCTATAAAAACCTGCGGCGAACCTAAAAAAAATTACTGGCTACCGATCGCCATCACTGATGCTAAGACAGCCATCAGAAAAATGATCGCATAGCGACAGCGGTGATAGGGGGTGAAAGGGTTACCTGGGGGGCGATCAAGGGGGTTTAACCTTTATTAGATAATATATTGGGGTACCTGACGCTATAAAAACCTGCGGCGAACCTAAAAAAAATTACTGGCTACCGATCGCCATCACTGATGCTAAGACAGCATCAGAAAAACGATCGATTAGCGACAGCGGTGATAGGGGGTGAAAGGGTTACCTGGGGGGCGATCAAGGGGGTTAAACCTTTATTAGATAATATATTGGGGTACCCGACGCTATAAAAACCTGCGGCGAACCTAAAAAAAATTACTGGCTACCGATCGCCATCACTGATGCTAAGACAGCCATCAGAAAAATGATCGCATAGCGACAGCGGTGATAGGGGGTGAAAGGGTTACCTGGGGGGCGATCAAGGGGGTTTAACCTTTATTAGATAATATATTGGGGTACCTGACGCTATAAAAACCTGCGGCGAACCTAAAAAAAATTACTGGCTACCGATCGCCATCACTGATGCTAAGACAGCATCAGAAAAACGATCGATTAGCGACAGCGGTGATAGGGGGTGAAAGGGTTACCTGGGGGGCGATCAAGGGGGTTGAACCTTTATTAGATAATATATTGGGGTACCCGACGCTATAAAAACCTGCGGCGAACCTAAAAAAAATTACTGGCTACCGATCGCCATCACTGATGCTAAGACAGCCATCAGAAAAATGATCGCATAGCGACAGCGGTGATAGGGGGTGAAAGGGTTATCTGGGGGGTGATCAGGGGGTTAAACCTTTATTAGGGGGGGTTAGGGGGCTACACTGGACCTAAAACTAAACTTTAGTGACACTTTCACAGTCACAAATGTCACTGATTGCAGTGATCACTAAATAAATGGTCACTGCAATCAGTGACACTGTGACTGGGGGCTGGGGGGTGATCTGGGGGGTGATCTGGGGGGGTCTGGGGGTCCTGGGGGGGGCGATTAGTGTTCCTATGTGTCCTGGTGTCAGTGTAGTGTTGTGCTCACTGACCTGATGTCTTCTCTTGTACGGCGCTCGGTATATGTGAGCGCCGCACAGGAGATGACATCACTTCCTCCTGCTCCCTCTGTCTGAAACAGACAGAGGAGGCATTTCCATTCGCCGGGAGCGATCGCGAGGGGGGGGCCGGAATCGAAAGGCCGCCCCCTCATCTGGGATCGCTCCCGGTGAAGTAACGACCGCTCACGGCACAGAAGGGGGGTCCGGATGGACCCCCCAACTGTACAAAGGCAGTCACGTAGATCTACGTGATTCTGCCTGTCCGTGCCATTCTGCCGACGTAAATCGGCGGTGGGCGGTCGTTAAGTGGTTAATGACACTCTTACTTTACTGAAGCAAGAACGCAGAAGAGCTGAAGGAGCCTGGAAAAGAAACCCAACAAAGGAAAACCACACAAACTACAAAGCACTCACTAAGAAATATCACAAAGCAATTTTCAAAAGCAAAAAATAAATGGAGAAAATGTTCTAACACCATCTCAAAAGCCCTAAACCGACCTCGTGAACTTTTCAAACTAGTCGCTCAGACTATGAACCCTACCTGCCTAGAGCCTCCAGCAAACGAAACTCAAGAATTCTGTAATGAGCTATCGGATTTAAAAAAAAAAAAAAAAAAAAAAAAATCGACAAAAATCGAAAACATTTGTGAAATAATAAAACAGAAAAAAAAAAAAAAAACAACAACAACAACAACAACAACAACAACAACAACAACAACAACAACAACAACAACAACAACAACAACAACAACAACAACAACAACAACAACAACAACAACAACAACAACAACAACAACAACAACAACAACAACAACAACAACAACAACAACAACAACAACAACAACAACAACAACAACAACAACAACAACAACAACAACAACAACAACAACAACAACAACCAACCTCACTCAGCCAAAGCAAAAAGAGGAAATCAATACGAACATTATACAAATCAACAAAATTTTCGCTGGTCCCGATCACCATTGACACCACCAAAATCATCATCAGAAGCCTCCGAGACAGCACATTAACAAATGACATAATTTCTACAAAATTCCTGAAAGAATGTACCGACATCTTGGCAACTACCATAACACATCTTGTAAAATCAATCGTACAAAGGTGGTATTGTTCCGATCTCCCTCAAGCAAGGCATAATCAAACCCCTCCTAAAAGAAACCCAACCTCGACCCCAAAGACCCCAACTACGGCAGACCGTTAACAAGCCTTAAAGTGGTTGTAAACCCTTCTGGGGAAGTTACACCTACAGGTAAGCCTATATTAAGGCTTACCTGTAGGTGTTTGCAATATCTCCTAAACCTACACGGTTTAGGAGATATTTGCCAAAAGGAATACACCGTTGTCTATGGCGCATGCGTGTCGTAGACAATGGCGCAGGCGCACTGAGAATCCCATTCATAAAACCGGCAGAGCTGGCTTTTACGGCTCCCGCGCGCAGTGACGTTTTGGCCGCTCCAGCCAATCACAGCGCCGGAGCGGCGATACCTGGAAGTAACCTTCCGGAGAGATGTCTGCGGCCAGAGGAGGAGACGAGGACGGCTTTGATCTAAGGTAAGTGATGCATAATGAGCTAGTCATACTAGCTCATCATGGTTTTGTCTTGCAGGGTTTTTTTTTTTTTTTTTTTTTTTTTTTTTTTTAAAACAAACAAACATCAGGGTTTACAACCACTTTAACACCATCTCCAAGATTATGGAGAAAGCAGTAGAACAGCTACAACTCCATTTGGACACCCACAAACTCTTGGACCCACTACAATCAGGCTTCTGCCCAGGCCATGGCACAGAAACAGCACTTCTCAAAATATGGGATGACGCCCTCGAAGCAGCAGATGACGGAGAGTCATGTCTCCTGGTGCTGCTGGACCTCAAGGCAGCGTTCGACACAGTAGACCACAAAACTCTACTCATTCGCCTTAAAGAAGCAGCAGGAGTCACAGACTCAGATCTACCCTGGTTTGCATCCTTCTTAGAAAATCGTTCCCAGACAGTGAAACTAGGAGCCTTCACCTCTGAAACTCACACAATTTCTTGTGGAGTCCCTCAAGGATCACCCCTGTCACCCGTGCTCTTCAACATCTACCTCCGCCTACTCCTCAAAATCATCAGCAAACAGGACCTGTGCTACCACTCATACGCTGATGACACTCAACTCTACTTTCGCATCAACGAAAAAAAAAGACCAATATCACGGACTTGAAAAATTCCTCACATTGATCGATGATTGGATGACAGAGCTCCCTCAAACTCAATGGATCCAAAAAATAACTTCTCCACGCAAACCGAAAGACAAAAGCTAAGACTTCATGGACACCACCCACCATCCTTGGACAGACCATCACCCCACGCACCAAAATCTGAAGTCTCTGCATCATCTTTGACTCAGAGATGTCGATGGGTGCACAAATAGGATCAGTAGTAAGCAGATCTCACCATCTTCTCCGCCTGCTGCGTAGACTCATCCCCTTCATCCCAGAAGAGAAGATAGCAGTAGTAGTTGGAACAATCATCAATTCCCAACTCGACTACGCAAACTCCCTCTACATAGGACTACCTAAATACCAGATTTCGCGCTTACAAGTCGTCCAGAACAGGGCAGCCAGACTGGTAATGTGGAAAAACCCTGGGAATCCATCATCCCATCCCTGAGGACCCTTCATTAGCTAACCGTAAAGGATCGGGTCACATTCAGGACCCTCTGCCTCACCCACAAATGCACACAAGGAAACGCTCCTCAATACTTATGAGAGAAAATAAAACACTACACTACACACCCAATCGCATTCTCCGATCAACTAACCAAAACCTCCTCCACATCCCCAAGTGAGTGAGTGAGTGAGTGAATGAATAACTTGTATAGCGCTACAAAAATGCGAACTAAATCGCCTCAAGGCGCTTTTGCATCCAGTGACGTCCTGATCCTTCAGAAGAGGTGGGTCTTAAGTTTTTTCCTGAAGGCCCGATGATTTTCTTCCATGCGGATATCCTTGGGTAGAGCGTTCCATAGCCGTGGTCGCTACAAATCGAAGGGAGAACGAAGATTTGCAGTCCAAGGACCACGGCTATGGAACTCTCTACCCACAAACATCCGCATGGAAGAAAACCATCCGGCCTTCAGGAAAAAACTTAAGACCCACCTCTTCTGAAGGATCAGGACGACACTGGATGGAAATAAGCGCCTTGAGGGGATTTAGTTCACATTTGTAGCACTATACAAGTTATTCACTCACTCAGACAGATTTTCCAGGTGCTAGGCCCTTCAGGAAGATGCTGTCCACTAGGTTCCCTGAGACGTACCCTCTTCACTAGGGGTTGTCAGAGTATCCCACAAAGGGGATGCCAGGAAAGAGCACTAGGACTAAAACAATAGTCCAGGCTCTGAAGTGTACCTGTATGACACTGATGATTCAGACCCCTGACAAATTGAGGGACAGACAACTTATTGAGACCGAAGGTCTGTCTGGAAAAAAAAAAAGGAGATAGTCTGGGGTACCAGATATCATTGGGAAACTAGCATTTCCAGGGAAAGGAAAAGTCCCTAAGGGCAGAGAGAGTTGGCTCCGATGGTGCCAAGCTCATACACCCCATGTGAGAGATTCTGGGGCAAGCTGTCCAGTTGTGAAAAAAATGCAAGAGAAAGAGGTGCAGCAGTCAGTGCAGTAGCACAAGAGAAGGCAAAAGGCACAATTGGAGAGGAGTTCCAGAGGCAAGGAATTGGCCTGATTACCCAATGGGGCGCTCTGTGCCACTACCTGAAGGGAACACTTCCTATTGACCCGGAAGAATTTACAAACAACCCCCCCCACATTAACAGAAACAGGCTAATACTTTCAAGGTTGGTCAGTGGACTTAGGCTCACCTATAGCAGAAGTAGTTAAAGGAGATGGGTGAGGCTCAGCCACTCTTTTCCTGGAGATTCTGCTTTGAGGATAGAGCATGCACTAGCCTCCAATGAGATCTAAAAAGTTGGTATCCAGGGTAGATCCAAAAGAGACAACCATCCCTTGAAGGTTAGGAAGAGTCAGACACTCTAATGAAGTGGCACTGGTATCCCAGCAGCTTAACCATATGGGCTTTGTACATCTGTATAGACAACAGACCCATGCAGAACAGTAGTTTAGAAGCTTGTAGCAAGCCATCACAAACGAAGTACAAGGCTCCAGACATCTCTTCCACAAAAAAAAAAGTTTTCTGTGGCTGTAAAAAAGTCCCTTTTGAGGGATCTACCCCATTCTGTCACAGTCTGCCAGAGTAATTTCACAGCCAACACACGACTGATGTCAGAATATGCCGGAGCAACACTGCGACTATGCCCTGGTTCACACTGAGCTGCGGAAATGAGACCTTGCGAGTTCAGCTGAACTCGCACGATTTCACTCCTGCATGTCAGTCCCGATTTCGGTAGCAAATTTACAGACATCTGTGTGGGTTTCTGCATGGAAATCGCACCCCGAAATCGCAAAAAGTAGTACAGAATCTACTTTTTGAAATCAGTGCGGCGCTGCAATTGCAGCATCTCAAAGATTAGGATTGGTGCCATTACCAGCAATTGCCATGTCAAATCGCATGTCAAAATGCACCAATGTGAACCAGGGCTAAGGGGATTCCAACTGCTGATCGGTAGAATCCTTAAAGGGTAACCCTCTACCTGTCAAGTGGTGCAATTATGTTGAGTCACTGGCAGATCCACTGTGGGTATAGACAATTTGACAAATGCTCTCTTGAAAGGGAATAGTTTTAATCCACTCCTAAGTGGTACCCCAGGACTCTTTAGGGTGCTTTCAGTCTTCATAAAAAGAATGCCTCAATCAGCAAGTGTAATGAAAAGATCTGTACAGCTATGGGCGCTCTAGAAGATCCAAGGCTGGAGACAGCAAGCTGATCCTTTAAATGCATCAATAAAAGGTCCAAAACTCCCCCTTTGCAGAAGACTACAGTGGCCCAAAAAATTTATAAAAAAAAAAAAAAAACACTACAGAGACTGTTGGGAATATGGATAAGAGATGGTCTCAGCAACCAGTCGTCATTTGGCCTCTCCTGAAGCTTCTGGAAGATCAGAGCTAAATTCTGCAGGGGTGGAGCTGGAGTGCACAAAAAACCTCTGCAAATAGTGTCCACAAGGAATATAGTGAATATGGCCACAAAGCGTGACAGAGTTCTAAGTTCTGCAACAGAGATAAGATTCAATTAGCTCAAAAATATGTGCTTTGTGGTGTCACATTGGTTTGCGACATACAGCGAATGGAACATCTTACAGCTGCCTTAGGGGAAAGGGAGGAACACAACACTCGCTGGATACATTGGGATCTGTTCCGGTTCTCGGACGAATGAGTCTTACATTTGAGCAAGTCGTTTTGAGAAAATTGGATACTTGGGACCGACCTCGCCAGAGCTTCTTACTCCCCCCTCCCATCTCATTTTCCCCTACTGTCCCCCCTCTACTCCTTTCCGACACCTTTGGTGTCGCCCACTACTTCCCCTTTTCCGATAAAATTCCTTCAGTTTGCATAATCCTTTGGTACCGCTCCTGTGAAAACCAGGAGCGAGAGCCTCACCGTCTTGACATTGATCACTACATTATAATGGCTTGGTACCTGCCGATGGGGATTAAGTCTGCTTCACCCTGCAGGGTGTCGTGCTTTTCCCCTAACGTTCACATTTAATGGTTCACATATGTCCGCTAAAACTGCCCCCTTCCTGGTTGGGAGGTTCCCCCTATTTTTCAGATTGAATTGCAGGTCATAGCTGTTGTGGAGTCTTTAGACCACAGTTTCCTGCTCCCCCACAACACTGCAAAGGGTCTTCTACTGGTTATATCATTAATGTACGTAGACCTAATGGACTTGTTATAATTTTTGCCTTTTACTATTTGATGTTGGTTGACATTTGTGATACCATACTATTTTGTACATTCTGCTTACCTTAAATAAAGATTAAAAAAAAAAAAAAAAAAAAATGTATATGTGCTTTGGCGACACAACTGGGAAAATAGACGGATCATCATTAATTAGCCACACAATCACACAAAAATGTTGATTGCAAAACAGAATCAAAGATAAGGCCTCATGCCTTAGCTTTGCAGCGAGTTTTTCAACTTTATTCAATGTTTTTGCAATAGCGTTTTTTAGCCTGCTTTCACACTGGGGCACGGGTGGCGTAGGCATAAAAGCGCTGCTATTTTTACCGGCGCTGTTACCGTAATTTTTGCGGAGGTATTCGGCCGCTAGCGGGTCGCTTTTAACCCCCACTATCGGCCGAAAAAAGATTAAAACCACCCGCAAAGCGCCGCAATGACGCTTTGCCGGCAGTTTGGCCGCGCTGCCCATTGATTTCAATGGGCAAGAGTGGTGGATGAGCGGTGTACATACCGCTCCTTAGATGCTGCTTGC
>JARGYO010004049.1:0-69580 GCA_029206835.1 Rana muscosa | reverse complement strand
GGATCATCACTGATGTACTATGGACCATCCCTGATGTACTGTGGATCATCACTGATATACTGTGGATCATCACTGATGTACTATGGATCATCACTGATGTACTGTGGATCATCACTGATGTACTATAGTTCATCACTGATGTACTATGGGCCATCACTGGTGTACTATGGATCATCACTGGTGTACTATGGATCATCACTGATGTACTATGGACCATCCCTGATGTACTGTGGATCATCACTGATGTACTATAGTTCATCACTGATGTACTATGGGCCATCACTGGTGTACTATGGATCATCACTGGTGTACTATGGATCATCACTGATGTACTATGGACCATCCCTGATGTACTGTGGATCATCACTGATGTACTGTGGATCATCACTGATGTACTATGGATCATCACTGATGTACTATGGGCCATCACTGGTGTACTATGGGCCATCACTGGTGTACTATAGATCATCACTGGTGTACTATGGACCATCACTGATGTACTATGGATCATCACTGATATACTGTGGACCATCCCTGATGTACTGTGGATCATCACTGATGTACTGTGGATCATCACTGAAGTATTGTGGATCATCACTGATGTACTGTGGATCATCACTGATGTACTGTGTATCATAACTGATGTACTGTGGATCATCACTGATGTACTATAGATCATCACTGATGTACTATGGACCATCACTGATGTACTATAGATCATCACTGATGTACTATGGACCATCACTGGTGTACTATGAATCATCACTGGTGTACTGTGGATCATCACTGGTGTACTATGGACCATCCCTGATGTACTGTGGATCATCACTGATGTACTGTGGATCATCACTGATGTACTATAGTTCATCACTGATGTACTAAGGGCCATCACTGGTGTACTATGGATCATCAATGGTGTACTATGGATCATCACTGATGTACTATGGACCATCCCTGATGTACTGTGGATCATCACTGATGTACTGTGGATCATCACTGATGTACTATGGATCATCACTGATGTACTATGGATCATCACTGATGTACTATTGTTCATCACTGATGTACTATGGACCATCCCTGGTGTACTATGGATCATCAGTGATGTACTATGGACCATCCCTGATGTACTGTGGATCATCACTGATGTACTATAGTTCATCACTGATGTACTATGGCCCATCACTGGTGTACTATGGATCATCACTGGTGTACTATGGATCATCACTGATGTACTATGGACCATCCCTGATGTACTGTGGATCATCACTGATGTACTGTGGATCATCACTGATGTACTATGGATCATCACTGATGTACTATGGGCCCTCACTGGTGTACTACGGGCCATCACTGGTGTACTATGGATCATCACTGGTGTACTATGGATCATCACTGGTGTACTATGGACCATCACTGATGTACTATGGACCATCACTGATGTACTATGGATCATCACTGATATACTGTGGACCATCCCTGATGTACTGTGGATCATCACGGATGTACTGTGGATCATCACTGAAGTATTGTGGATCATCACTGATGTACTGTGGATCATCACTAATGTACTGTGGATCATAACTGATGTACTGTAGATCATCACTGATGTACTATAGATCATCACTGGTGTACTATGTATATAGATCATCACTGATGTACTATGGACCATCACTGATGTACTATAGATCATCACTGATGTACTATGGACCATCACTGGTGTACTATGGATCATCACTGGTGTACTGTGGATCATCACTGGTGTACTATGGACCATCACTGGTGTACTATGGATCATCACTGGTGTACTGTGGATCATCACTGGTGTACTATGGACCATCCCTGATTTACTGTGGATCATCACTGATGTACTGTGGATCATCACTGATGTACTATAGTTCATCACTGATGTACTATGGGCCATCACTGGTGTACTATGGATCATCACTGGTGTACTATGGATCATCACTGATGTACTATGGACCATCCCTGATGTACTGTGGATCATCACTGATGTACTATAGTTCATCACTGATGTACTATGGGCCATCACTGGTGTACTATGGATCATCACTGGTGTACTATGGATCATCACTGATGTACTATGGACCATCCCTGATGTACTATAGATCATCACTGATGTACTGTGGATCATCATTGATGTACTATGGATCATCACTGATGTACTATGGGCCATCACTGGTGTACTACGGGCCATCACTGGTGTACTATGGATCATCACTGGTGTACTATGGATCATCACTGGTGTACTATGGACCATCACTGATGTACTGTGGACCACCACTGATGTACTGTGGATCATCACTGATGTACTGTGGATCATCCCTGGTGTACTATGGAACATTACTGGTGTACTATGGATCATCACTGGTGTACTATGGATCATCACTGATGTACTATGGGCCATCACTGATGTACTATGGATCATCACTGATATACTGTGGACCATCCCTGATGTACTGTGGATCATCACTGATGTACTGTGGATCATCACTGAAGTATTGTGGATCATCACTGATGTACTGTGGATCATCACTGATGTACTGTGGATCATAACTGATGTACTGTGGATCATCACTGGTGTACTATGGATCATCACTGATGTACTATGGATCATCACTGATGTACTATGGACCATCACTGATGTACTATGGGCCATCACTGGTGTACTATGGATCATCACTGATGTACTGTGGATCATCACTGATGTACTGTGGGCCATCACTGATGTACTATGGATCATCACTGATATACTGTGGACCATCCCTGATGTATTGTGGATCATCACTGATGTACTGTGGATCATCACTGATGTACTGTGGATCATCACTGATGTACTATTAATTATCACTGAAGTACTATGGGCCATCACTGGTGTACTATGGATCATCACTGGTGTACTATGGATCATCACTGATGTACTATGGATCATCACTGATGTACTATGGATCATGACTGGTGTACTATGGATCATCACTGATGTACTGTGGACCATCCCTGATGTACTGTGGATCATCACTGATATACTGTGGATCATCACTGATGTACTGTGGATCATCACTGATGTACTGAGGATCATCACTGATGTACTATGGATCATCACTGATGTACCTTGGATCATCACTGATGTACTGTGGATCATCACTGATGTACTGTGGATCATCACTGATGTACTATAGATCATCACTGTAGTACTATGGGCCATGACTGGTGTACTATGGATCATCACTGATGTACTATGGATCATCACTGATGTATTATGGATCATCACTGATGTACTATGAGCCATCACTGATGTACTATGGATCATCACTGGTGTACTATGGATCATCACTGATGTACTATGAGCCATCACTGATGTACTATGGATCATCACTGGTGTACTATGGATCATCACTGATGTACTATGGATCATCACTGATGTACTATGAGCCATCACTGATGTACTATGGGCCATCCCTGGTGTACTATGGATCATCACTGATGTACTGTGGATCATCACTGATGTACTATGGGACATCACGGGTGTACTATGGGCCATCACTGGTGTACTATGGATCATCACTGGTGTACTATGGGCCATCACTGGTGTACTATGGGCCATCACTGGTGTACTATGGATCATCACTGGTGTACTATGGACCATCACTGATGTACTATGGCTCATCACTGATATACTGTGGACCATCCCTGATATACTGTGGATCATCCCTGATGTACTGTGGATCATCACTGATCTACTGTGGGCCATCACAGGTGTACTGTGGGCCATCACAGGTGTACTATGGAGCATCACTGATGTACTATGGATCATCACTGGTGTACTATGGATCATCACTGATGTACTGTGGACCATCCCTGATGTACTATAGATCATCACTGATGTACTGTGGATCATCACTGATGTACTATGGGCCATCACTGGTGTACTATGGGCCATCACTGGTGTACTATGGATCATCACTGGATTACTATGGATCATCCCTGGTGTACTATGGACCATCACTGATGTGCTTTGGGCCATCACTGGTGTACTATGGATCATCACTGATGTACTGTGGACCATCCCTGATGTACTGTGGATCATCACTGATGTACTATGGATCATCACTGATGTACTATGGATCATCACTGATGTACTATGGACCATCACTGGTGTACTATGGACCATCACTGGTGTACTATGGATCATCACTGATGTACTGTGGATCATCACTGATGTACTGTGGGCCATCACTGATGTACTATGGATCATCACTGATATACTGTGGACAATCCCTGATGTATTGTGGATCATCACTGATGTACTGTGGATCATCACTGATGTACTATAGATCATCACTGAAGTACTATGGGCCATCACTGGTGTACTATGGATCATCACTGGTGTACTATGGGCCATCACTGGTGTACTATGGATCATCACTGATGTACTATGGATCATCACTGATGTACTATGGATCATGACTGGTTTACTATGGATCATCACTGATGTACTGTGGACCATCCCTGATGTCCTGTGGATCATCACTGATGTACTGTGGATCATCACTGATTTACTGTGGATCATCACTGATGTACTGTGGATCATCATTGATGTACTGAGGATCATCACTGATGTACTATGGATCATCACTGATGTACCGTGGATCATCACTGATGTACTGTGGATCATCACTGATGTACTGTGGATCATCACTGATGTACTATAGATCATCACTGAAGTACTATGGGCCATCACTGGTGTACTATGGATCATCACTGATGTATTATGGATCATCACTGATGTACTATGAGCCATCACTGATGTACTATGGATCATCACTGGTGTACTATGGATCATCACTGATGTACTATGGATCATCACTGATGTACTATGAGCCATCACTGATGTACTATGGATCATCACTGGTGTACTATGGATCATCACTGATGTACTATGGATCATCACTGATGTACTATGAGCCATCACTGATGTACTATGGGCCATCCCTGGTGTACTATGGATCATCACTGATGTACTGTGGATCATCACTGATGTACTATGGGACATCACTGGTATACTATGGGCCATCTCTGGTGTACTATGGATCATCACTGGTGTACTATGGGCCATCACTGGTGAACTATGGATCATCACTGGTGTACTATGGGCCATCACTGATGTACTATGGACCATCACTGGTGTACTATGGATCATCACTGATGTACTATGGACCATCCCTGATGTACTGTGGATCATCACTGATGTACTATAGTTCATCACTGATGTACTATGGGCCATCACTGGTGTACTATGGATCATCACTGGTGTACTATGGATCATCACTGATGTACTATGGACCATCCCTGATGTACTGTGGATCATCACTGATGTACTGTGGATCATCACTGATGTACTATGGATCATCACTGATGTACTATGGGCCCTCACTGGTGTACTACGGGCCTTCACTGGTGTACTATGGATCATCACTGGTGTACTATGGATCATCACTGGTGTACTATGGACCATCACTGATGTACTGTGGACCACCACTGATGTACTGTGGATCATCACTGATGTACTGTGGATCATCCCTGGTGTACTATGGAACATTACTGGTGTACTATGGATCATCACTGGTGTACTATGGATCATCACTGATGTACTATGGGCCATCACTGATGTACTATGGATCATCACTGATATACTGTGGACCATCCCTGATGTACTGTGGATCATCACTGATGTACTGTGGATCATCACTGAAGTATTGTGGATCATCACTGATGTACTGTGGATCATCACTGATGTACTGTGGATCATAACTGATGAACTGTGGATCATCACTGGTGTACTATGGATCATCACTGATGTACTATGGATCATCACTGATGTACTATGGACCATCACTGATGTACTATGGGCCATCACTGGTGTACTATGGATCATCACTGATGTACTGTGGATCATCACTGATGTACTGTGGGCCATCACTGATGTACTATGGATCATCACTGATATACTGTGGAACATCCCTGATGTATTGTGGATCATCACTGATGTACTGTGGATCATCACTGATGTACTATTAATTATCACTGAAGTACTATGGGCCATCACTGGTGTACTATGGATCATCACTGGTGTACTATGGATCATCACTGATGTACTATGGATCATCACTGATGTACTATGGATCATGACTGGTGTACTATGGATCATCACTGATGTACTGTGGACCATCCCTGATGTACTGTGGATCATCACTGATGTACTGTGGATCATCACTGATGTACTGTGGATCATCACTGATGTACTGAGGATCATCACTGATGTACTATGGATCATCACTGATGTACCTTGGATCATCACTGATGTACTGTGGATCATCACTGATGTACTGTGGATCATCACTGATGTACTATAGATCATCACTGTAGTACTATGGTCCATGACTGGTGTACTATGGATCATCACTGATGTACTATGGATCATCACTGATGTATTATGGATCATCACTGATGTACTATGAGCCATCACTGATGTACTATGGATCATCACTGGTGTACTATGGATCATCACTGATGTACTATGAGCCATCACTGATGTACTATGGATCATCACTGGTGTACTATGGATCATCACTGATGTACTATGGATCATCACTGATGTACTATGAGCCATCACTGATGTACTATGGGCCATCCCTGGTGTACTATGGATCATCACTGATGTACTGTGGATCATCACTGATGTACTATGGGGCATCACGGGTGTACTATGGGCCATCACTGGTGTACTATGGATCATCACTGGTGTACTATGGGCCATCACTGATGTACTATGGGCCATCACTGGTGTACTATGGATCATCACTGGTGTACTATGGACCATCACTGATGTACTATGGCTCATCACTGATATACTGTGGACCATCCCTGATATACTGTGGATCATCCCTGATGTACTGTGGATCATCACTGATCTACTGTGGGACATCACAGGTGTACTGTGGGCCATCACAGGTGTACTATGGAGCATCACTGATGTACTATGGATCATCACTGGTGTACTATGGATCATCACTGATGTACTGTGGACCATCCCTGATGTACTATAGATCATCACTGATGTACTGTGGATCATCACTGATGTACTATGGGCCATCACTGGTGTACTATGGGCCATCACTGGTGTACTATGGATCATCACTGGATTACTATGGATCATCCCTGGTGTACTATGGACCATCACTGATGTGCTTTGGGCCATCACTGGTGTACTATGGATCATCACTGATGTACTGTGGACCATCCCTGATGTACTGTGGATCATCACTGATGTACTATGGATCATCACTGATGTACTATGGATCATCACTGATGTACTATGGACCATCACTGGTGTACTATGGACCATCACTGGTGTACTATGGATCATCACTGATGTACTGTGGATCATCACTGATGTACTGTGGGCCATCACTGATGTACTATGGATCATCACTGATATACTGTGGACAATCCCTGATGTATTGTGGATCATCACTGATGTACTGTGGATCATCACTGATGTACTATAGATCATCACTGAAGTACTATGGGCCATCACTGGTGTACTATGGATCATCACTGGTGTACTATGGGCCATCACTGGTGTACTATGGATCATCACTGATGTACTATGGATCATGACTGGTTTACTATGGATCATCACTGATGTACTGTGGACCATCCCTGATGTCCTGTGGATCATCACTGATG
Organism: Rana muscosa; assembly: GCA_029206835.1. Taxonomy (NCBI): domain Eukaryota; kingdom Metazoa; phylum Chordata; class Amphibia; order Anura; family Ranidae; genus Rana; species Rana muscosa. The sequence goes on along the minus strand of JARGYO010004049.1, from coordinate 61,810 downwards.
TACTGTGGATCATCACTGATGTACTGTGGATCATCATTGATGTACTGAGGATCATCACTGATGTACTATGGATCATCACTGATGTACCGTGGATCATCACTGATGTACTGTGGATCATCACTGATGTACTGTGGATCATCACTGATGTACTATAGATCATCACTGAAGTACTATGGGCCATCACTGGTGTACTATGGATCATCACTGATGTATTATGGATCATCACTGATGTACTATGAGCCATCACTGATGTACTATGGATCATCACTGGTGTACTATGGATCATCACTGATGTACTATGGATCATCACTGATGTACTATGGATAATCACTGATGTACTATGAGCCATCACTGATGTACTATGGGCCATCCCTGGTGTACTATGGATCATCACTGATGTACTGTGGATCATCACTGATGTACTATGGGACATCACTGGTATACTATGGGCCATCTCTGGTGTACTATGGATCATCACTGGTGTACTATGGGCCATCACTGGTGAACTATGGATCATCACTGGTGTACTATGGACCATCACTGATTTACTATGGACCATCACTGATGTACTGTGGATCATCACTGATGTACTGTGGGTCATCCCTGGTGTACTATGGATCATCACTGGTGTAATATGGATCATCACTGATGTACTATGGGCCATCACTGATGTACTATGGATCATCACTGATGTACTGTGGACCATCCCTGATGTACTGTGGATCATCACTGATGTACTATGGACCATCCCTGATGTACTATGGACCATCCCTGATGTACTGTGAATCATCACTGGTGTACTGTGGATCATCACTGATGTACTATAGATCATCACTGATGTACTGTGGATCATCACTGATGTACTATGGGCCATCACTGGTGTACTATGGACCATCCCTGATGTACTGTGGATCATCACTGATGTACTATGGATCATCACTGATGTACTGTGGATCATCACTGATGTACTATAGTTCATCACTGATGTACTATGGGCCATCACTGGTGTACTATGGATCATCACTGGTGTACTATGGATCATGACTGATGTACTATGGACCATCCCTGATGTACTGTGGATCATCTCTGATGTACTATAGTTCATCACTGATGTACTATGGGCCATCACTGGTGTACTATGGATCATCACTGGTGTACTATGGATCATCACTGATGTACTATGGACCATCTCTGATGTACTGTGGATCATCACTGATATACTGTGGATCATCACTGATGTACTATGGATCATCACTGATGTACTATGGGCCATCACTGGTGTACTATGGGCCATCACTGGTGTACTATGGATCATCACTGGTGTACTATGGACCATCACTGATGTACTATGGACCATCACTGATGTACTATGGATCATCACTGATATACTGTGGACCATCACTGATGTACTGTGGACCATCCCTGATGTACTGTGGATCATCACTGAAGTATTGTGGATCATCACTGATGTACTGTGGATCATCACTGATGTACTGTGGATCATCACTAATGTACTGTGGATCATAACTGATGTACTGTGGATCATCACTGGTGTACTATGGACCATCCCTGATGTACTGTGGATCATCACTGATGTACTGTGGATCATCACTGATGTACTATAGTTCATCACTGATGTACTATGGGCCATCACTGGTGTACTATGGATCATCACTGGTGTACTATGGATCATCACTGATGTACTATGGACCATCCCTGATGTACTGTGGATCATCACTGATGTACTATGGATCATCACTGATGTACTATGGGCCATCAGTGGTGTACTATGGATCATCACTGATGTACTATGGATCATCACTGATGTACTATGGACCATCACTGATGTACTATGGGCCATCACTGGTGTACTATGGATCATCACCGATGTACTGTGGACCATCCCTGATGTACTGTGGACCATCACTGATGTACTGTGGATCATCACTGATGTACTCTGGATCATCACTGATGTACTATAGATCATCACTGATGTACTATGGGCCATCACTGGTGTACTATGGATCATCACTGGTGTACTATGGATCATCACTGATGTACTATGGACCATCCCTGATGTACTGTGGATCATCACTGATGTACTGTGGATCATCACTGATGTACTATGGATCATCACTGATGTACTATGGGCCATCACTGGTGTACTATGGGCCATCACTGGTGTACTATGGATCATCACTGGTGTACTATGGACCATCACTGATGTACTATGGACCATCACTGATGTACTATGGATCATCACTGATATACTGTGGACCATCCCTGATGTACTGTGGATCATCACTGATGTACTGTGGATCATCACTGAAGTATTGTGGATCATCACTGATGTACTGTGGATCATCACTGATGTACTGTGTATCATAACTGATGTATTGTGGATCATCACTGATGTACTATAGATCATCACTGATGTACTATAGATCATCACTGATGGACTATGGACCATCACTGATGTACTATAGATCATCACTGATGAACTATGGACCATCACTGGTGTACTATGGATCATCACTGGTGTACTATGGACCATCCCTGATGTACTGTGGATCATCACTGATGTACTGTGGATCATCACTGATGTACTATAGTTCATCACTGATGTACTATGGGCCATCACTGATGTACTATGGACCATCACTGATGTACTATGGGCCATCACTGATGTACTATGGACCATCACTGATGTACTATGGATCATCACTGATATACTGTGGACCATCACTGATGTACTGTGGACCATCCCTGATGTACTGTGGATCATCACTGAAGTATTGTGGATCATCACTGATGTACTGTGGATCATCACTGATGTACTGTGGATCATCACTAATGTACTGTGGATCATAACTGATGTACTGTGGATCATCACTGGTGTACTATGGACCATCCCTGATGTACTGTGGATCATCACTGATGTACTGTGGATCATCACTGATGTACTATAGTTCATCACTGATGTACTATGGGCCATCACTGGTGTACTATGGATCATCACTGGTGTACTATGGATCATCACTGATGTACTATGGACCATCCCTGATGTACTGTGGATCATCACTGATGTACTATGGATCATCACTGATGTACTATGGGCCATCAGTGGTGTACTATGGATCATCACTGATGTACTATGGATCATCACTGATGTACTATGGACCATCACTGATGTACTATGGGCCATCACTGGTGTACTATGGATCATCACCGATGTACTGTGGACCATCCCTGATGTACTGTGGACCATCACTGATGTACTGTGGATCATCACTGATGTACTCTGGATCATCACTGATGTACTATAGATCATCACTGATGTACTATGGGCCATCACTGGTGTACTATGGATCATCACTGGTGTACTATGGATCATCACTGATGTACTATGGACCATCCCTGATGTACTGTGGATCATCACTGATGTACTGTGGATCATCACTGATGTACTATGGATCATCACTGATGTACTATGGGCCATCACTGGTGTACTATGGGCCATCACTGGTGTACTATGGATCATCACTGGTGTACTATGGACCATCACTGATGTACTATGGACCATCACTGATGTACTATGGATCATCACTGATATACTGTGGACCATCCCTGATGTACTGTGGATCATCACTGATGTACTGTGGATCATCACTGAAGTATTGTGGATCATCACTGATGTACTGTGGATCATCACTGATGTACTGTGTATCATAACTGATGTATTGTGGATCATCACTGATGTACTATAGATCATCACTGATGTACTATAGATCATCACTGATGGACTATGGACCATCACTGATGTACTATAGATCATCACTGATGAACTATGGACCATCACTGGTGTACTATGGATCATCACTGGTGTACTATGGACCATCCCTGATGTACTGTGGATCATCACTGATGTACTGTGGATCATCACTGATGTACTATAGTTCATCACTGATGTACTATGGGCCATCACTGATGTACTATGGACCATCACTGATGTACTATGGGCCATCACTGGTGTACTATGGATCATCACCGATGTACTGTGGACCATCCCTGATGTACTGTGGACCATCACTGATGTACTGTGGATCATCACTGATGTACTATGGATCATCACTGATGTACTATAGATCATCACTGATGTACTATAGATCATCACTGATGTACTATGGACCATCACTGATGTACTGTGGATCATCACTGATGTACTGTTGATCATCACTGATGTACTATAGTTCATCACTGATGTACTATGGGCCATCACTGGTGTACTATGGATCATCACTGGTGTACTATGGATCATCACTGATGTACTATGGACCATCCCTGATGTACTGTGGATCATCACTGATGTACTATAGTTCATCACTGATGTACTATGGGCCATCACTGGTGTACTATGGATCATCACTGGTGTACTATGGACCATCCCTGATGTACTGTGGATCATCACTGATGTACTGTGGATCATCACTGATGTACTATAGTTCATCACTGATGTACTATGGGCCATCACTGATGTACTATGGACCATCACTGATGTACTATGGGCCATCACTGGTGTACTATGGATCATCACCGATGTACTGTGGACCATCCCTGATGTACTGTGGACCATCACTGATGTACTGTGGATCATCACTGATGTACTATGGATCATCACTGATGTACTATAGATCATCACTGATGTACTATAGATCATCACTGATGTACTATGGACCATCACTGGTGTACTATGGATCATCACTGGTGTACTGTGGATCATCACTGGTGTACTATGGACCATCCCTGATGTACTGTGGATCATCACTGATGTACTGTGGATCATCACTGATGTACTATGGATCATCACTGATGTACTATGGGCCATCACTGGTGTACTATGGGCCATCACTGGTGTACTATGGATCATCACTGGTGTACTATGGACCATCACTGATGTACTATGGACCATCACTGATGTACTATGGATCATCACTGATATACTGTGGACCATCCCTGATGTACTGTGGATCATCACTGACGTACTGTGGATCATCACTGAAGTATTGTGGATCATCACTGATGTACTGTGGATCATCACTGATGTACTGTGTATCATAACTGATGTATTGTGGATCATCACTGATGTACTATAGATCATCACTGATGTACTATAGATCATCACTGATGGACTATGGACCATCACTGATGTACTATAGATCATCACTGATGAACTATGGACCATCACTGGTGTACTATGGATCATCACTGGTGTACTATGGACCATCCCTGATGTACTGTGGATCATCACTGATGTACTGTGGATCATCACTGATGTACTATAGTTCATCACTGATGTACTATGGGCCATCACTGATGTACTATGGACCATCACTGATGTACTATGGGCCATCACTGATGTACTATGGACCATCACTGATGTACTATGGATCATCACTGATATACTGTGGACCATCACTGATGTACTGTGGACCATCCCTGATGTACTGTGGATCATCACTGAAGTATTGTGGATCATCACTGATGTACTGTGGATCATCACTGATGTACTGTGGATCATCACTAATGTACTGTGGATCATAACTGATGTACTGTGGATCATCACTGGTGTACTATGGACCATCCCTGATGTACTATGGATCATCACTGATATACTGTGGACCATCCCTGATGTACTGTGGATCATCACTGATGTACTGTGGATCATCACTGAAGTATTGTGGATCATCACTGATGTACTGTGGATCATCACTGATGTACTGTGTATCATAACTGATGTATTGTGGATCATCACTGATGTACTATAGATCATCACTGATGTACTATAGATCATCACTGATGGACTATGGACCATCACTGATGTACTATAGATCATCACTGATGAACTATGGACCATCACTGGTGTACTATGGATCATCACTGGTGTACTATGGACCATCCCTGATGTACTGTGGATCATCACTGATGTACTGTGGATCATCACTGATGTACTATAGTTCATCACTGATGTACTATGGGCCATCACTGATGTACTATGGACCATCACTGATGTACTATGGGCCATCACTGGTGTACTATGGATCATCACCGATGTACTGTGGACCATCCCTGATGTACTGTGGACCATCACTGATGTACTGTGGATCATCACTGATGTACTATGGATCATCACTGATGTACTATAGATCATCACTGATGTACTATAGATCATCACTGATGTACTATGGACCATCACTGATGTACTGTGGATCATCACTGATGTACTGTTGATCATCACTGATGTACTATAGTTCATCACTGATGTACTATGGGCCATCACTGGTGTACTATGGATCATCACTGGTGTACTATGGATCATCACTGATGTACTATGGACCATCCCTGATGTACTGTGGATCATCACTGATGTACTATAGTTCATCACTGATGTACTATGGGCCATCACTGGTGTACTATGGATCATCACTGGTGTACTATGGACCATCCCTGATGTACTGTGGATCATCACTGATGTACTGTGGATCATCACTGATGTACTATAGTTCATCACTGATGTACTATGGGCCATCACTGATGTACTATGGACCATCACTGATGTACTATGGGCCATCACTGGTGTACTATGGATCATCACCGATGTACTGTGGACCATCCCTGATGTACTGTGGACCATCACTGATGTACTGTGGATCATCACTGATGTACTATGGATCATCACTGATGTACTATAGATCATCACTGATGTACTATAGATCATCACTGATGTACTATGGACCATCACTGGTGTACTATGGATCATCACTGGTGTACTGTGGATCATCACTGGTGTACTATGGACCATCCCTGATGTACTGTGGATCATCACTGATGTACTGTGGATCATCACTGATGTACTATGGATCATCACTGATGTACTATGGGCCATCACTGGTGTACTATGGGCCATCACTGGTGTACTATGGATCATCACTGGTGTACTATGGACCATCACTGATGTACTATGGACCATCACTGATGTACTATGGATCATCACTGATATACTGTGGACCATCCCTGATGTACTGTGGATCATCACTGATGTACTGTGGATCATCACTGAAGTATTGTGGATCATCACTGATGTACTGTGGATCATCACTGATGTACTGTGTATCATAACTGATGTATTGTGGATCATCACTGATGTACTATAGATCATCACTGATGTACTATAGATCATCACTGATGGACTATGGACCATCACTGATGTACTATAGATCATCACTGATGAACTATGGACCATCACTGGTGTACTATGGATCATCACTGGTGTACTATGGACCATCCCTGATGTACTGTGGATCATCACTGATGTACTGTGGATCATCACTGATGTACTATAGTTCATCACTGATGTACTATGGGCCATCACTGATGTACTATGGACCATCACTGATGTACTATGGGCCATCACTGATGTACTATGGACCATCACTGATGTACTATGGATCATCACTGATATACTGTGGACCATCACTGATGTACTGTGGACCATCCCTGATGTACTGTGGATCATCACTGAAGTATTGTGGATCATCACTGATGTACTGTGGATCATCACTGATGTACTGTGGATCATCACTAATGTACTGTGGATCATAACTGATGTACTGTGGATCATCACTGGTGTACTATGGACCATCCCTGATGTACTGTGGATCATCACTGATGTACTGTGGATCATCACTGATGTACTATAGTTCATCACTGATGTACTATGGGCCATCACTGGTGTACTATGGATCATCACTGGTGTACTATGGATCATCACTGATGTACTATGGACCATCCCTGATGTACTGTGGATCATCACTGATGTACTATGGATCATCACTGATGTACTATGGGCCATCAGTGGTGTACTATGGATCATCACTGATGTACTATGGATCATCACTGATGTACTATGGACCATCACTGATGTACTATGGGCCATCACTGGTGTACTATGGATCATCACCGATGTACTGTGGACCATCCCTGATGTACTGTGGACCATCACTGATGTACTGTGGATCATCACTGATGTACTCTGGATCATCACTGATGTACTATAGATCATCACTGATGTACTATGGGCCATCACTGGTGTACTATGGATCATCACTGGTGTACTATGGATCATCACTGATGTACTATGGACCATCCCTGATGTACTGTGGATCATCACTGATGTACTGTGGATCATCACTGATGTACTATGGATCATCACTGATGTACTATGGGCCATCACTGGTGTACTATGGGCCATCACTGGTGTACTATGGATCATCACTGGTGTACTATGGACCATCACTGATGTACTATGGACCATCACTGATGTACTATGGATCATCACTGATATACTGTGGACCATCCCTGATGTACTGTGGATCATCACTGATGTACTGTGGATCATCACTGAAGTATTGTGGATCATCACTGATGTACTGTGGATCATCACTGATGTACTGTGTATCATAACTGATGTATTGTGGATCATCACTGATGTACTATAGATCATCACTGATGTACTATAGATCATCACTGATGGACTATGGACCATCACTGATGTACTATAGATCATCACTGATGAACTATGGACCATCACTGGTGTACTATGGATCATCACTGGTGTACTATGGACCATCCCTGATGTACTGTGGATCATCACTGATGTACTGTGGATCATCACTGATGTACTATAGTTCATCACTGATGTACTATGGGCCATCACTGATGTACTATGGACCATCACTGATGTACTATGGGCCATCACTGGTGTACTATGGATCATCACCGATGTACTGTGGACCATCCCTGATGTACTGTGGACCATCACTGATGTACTGTGGATCATCACTGATGTACTATGGATCATCACTGATGTACTATAGATCATCACTGATGTACTATAGATCATCACTGATGTACTATGGACCATCACTGATGTACTGTGGATCATCACTGATGTACTGTTGATCATCACTGATGTACTATAGTTCATCACTGATGTACTATGGGCCATCACTGGTGTACTATGGATCATCACTGGTGTACTATGGATCATCACTGATGTACTATGGACCATCCCTGATGTACTGTGGATCATCACTGATGTACTATAGTTCATCACTGATGTACTATGGGCCATCACTGGTGTACTATGGATCATCACTGGTGTACTATGGACCATCCCTGATGTACTGTGGATCATCACTGATGTACTGTGGATCATCACTGATGTACTATAGTTCATCACTGATGTACTATGGGCCATCACTGATGTACTATGGACCATCACTGATGTACTATGGGCCATCACTGGTGTACTATGGATCATCACCGATGTACTGTGGACCATCCCTGATGTACTGTGGACCATCACTGATGTACTGTGGATCATCACTGATGTACTATGGATCATCACTGATGTACTATAGATCATCACTGATGTACTATAGATCATCACTGATGTACTATGGACCATCACTGGTGTACTATGGATCATCACTGGTGTACTGTGGATCATCACTGGTGTACTATGGACCATCCCTGATGTACTGTGGATCATCACTGATGTACTGTGGATCATCACTGATGTACTATGGATCATCACTGATGTACTATGGGCCATCACTGGTGTACTATGGGCCATCACTGGTGTACTATGGATCATCACTGGTGTACTATGGACCATCACTGATGTACTATGGACCATCACTGATGTACTATGGATCATCACTGATATACTGTGGACCATCCCTGATGTACTGTGGATCATCACTGATGTACTGTGGATCATCACTGAAGTATTGTGGATCATCACTGATGTACTGTGGATCATCACTGATGTACTGTGTATCATAACTGATGTATTGTGGATCATCACTGATGTACTATAGATCATCACTGATGTACTATAGATCATCACTGATGGACTATGGACCATCACTGATGTACTATAGATCATCACTGATGAACTATGGACCATCACTGGTGTACTATGGATCATCACTGGTGTACTATGGACCATCCCTGATGTACTGTGGATCATCACTGATGTACTGTGGATCATCACTGATGTACTATAGTTCATCACTGATGTACTATGGGCCATCACTGATGTACTATGGACCATCACTGATGTACTATGGGCCATCACTGATGTACTATGGACCATCACTGATGTACTATGGATCATCACTGATATACTGTGGACCATCACTGATGTACTGTGGACCATCCCTGATGTACTGTGGATCATCACTGAAGTATTGTGGATCATCACTGATGTACTGTGGATCATCACTGATGTACTGTGGATCATCACTAATGTACTGTGGATCATAACTGATGTACTGTGGATCATCACTGGTGTACTATGGACCATCCCTGATGTACTGTGGATCATCACTGATGTACTGTGGATCATCACTGATGTACTATAGTTCATCACTGATGTACTATGGGCCATCACTGGTGTACTATGGATCATCACTGGTGTACTATGGATCATCACTGATGTACTATGGACCATCCCTGATGTACTGTGGATCATCACTGATGTACTATGGATCATCACTGATGTACTATGGGCCATCAGTGGTGTACTATGGATCATCACTGATGTACTATGGATCATCACTGATGTACTATGGACCATCACTGATGTACTATGGGCCATCACTGGTGTACTATGGATCATCACCGATGTACTGTGGACCATCCCTGATGTACTGTGGACCATCACTGATGTACTGTGGATCATCACTGATGTACTCTGGATCATCACTGATGTACTATAGATCATCACTGATGTACTATGGGCCATCACTGGTGTACTATGGATCATCACTGGTGTACTATGGATCATCACTGATGTACTATGGACCATCCCTGATGTACTGTGGATCATCACTGATGTACTGTGGATCATCACTGATGTACTATGGATCATCACTGATGTACTATGGGCCATCACTGGTGTACTATGGGCCATCACTGGTGTACTATGGATCATCACTGGTGTACTATGGACCATCACTGATGTACTATGGACCATCACTGATGTACTATGGATCATCACTGATATACTGTGGACCATCCCTGATGTACTGTGGATCATCACTGATGTACTGTGGATCATCACTGAAGTATTGTGGATCATCACTGATGTACTGTGGATCATCACTGATGTACTGTGTATCATAACTGATGTATTGTGGATCATCACTGATGTACTATAGATCATCACTGATGTACTATAGATCATCACTGATGGACTATGGACCATCACTGATGTACTATAGATCATCACTGATGAACTATGGACCATCACTGGTGTACTATGGATCATCACTGGTGTACTATGGACCATCCCTGATGTACTGTGGATCATCACTGATGTACTGTGGATCATCACTGATGTACTATAGTTCATCACTGATGTACTATGGGCCATCACTGATGTACTATGGACCATCACTGATGTACTATGGGCCATCACTGGTGTACTATGGATCATCACCGATGTACTGTGGACCATCCCTGATGTACTGTGGACCATCACTGATGTACTGTGGATCATCACTGATGTACTATGGATCATCACTGATGTACTATAGATCATCACTGATGTACTATAGATCATCACTGATGTACTATGGACCATCACTGATGTACTGTGGATCATCACTGATGTACTGTTGATCATCACTGATGTACTATAGTTCATCACTGATGTACTATGGGCCATCACTGGTGTACTATGGATCATCACTGGTGTACTATGGATCATCACTGATGTACTATGGACCATCCCTGATGTACTGTGGATCATCACTGATGTACTATAGTTCATCACTGATGTACTATGGGCCATCACTGGTGTACTATGGATCATCACTGGTGTACTATGGACCATCCCTGATGTACTGTGGATCATCACTGATGTACTGTGGATCATCACTGATGTACTATAGTTCATCACTGATGTACTATGGGCCATCACTGATGTACTATGGACCATCACTGATGTACTGTGGACCATCACTGATGTACTGTGGATCATCACTGATGTACTATGGATCATCACTGATGTACTATAGATCATCACTGATGTACTATAGATCATCACTGATGTACTATGGACCATCACTGGTGTACTATGGATCATCACTGGTGTACTGTGGATCATCACTGGTGTACTATGGACCATCCCTGATGTACTGTGGATCATCACTGATATACTATGGATCATCACTGATGTACTATGGATCATCACTGATGTACTATAGTTCATCACTGATGTACTATGGGCCATCACTGGTGTACTATGGATCATCACTGGTGTACTATGGATCATCACTGATGTACTATGGACCATCCCTGATGTACTGTGGATCATCACTGATGTACTGTTGATCATCACTGATGTACTATAGTTCATCACTGATGTACTATGGGCCATCACTGGTGTACTATGGATCATCACTGGTGTACTATGGATCATCACTGATGTACTATGGACCATCCCTGATGTACTGTGGATCATCACTGATGTACTATAGTTCATCACTGATGTACTATGGGCCATCACTGGTGTACTATGGATCATCACTGGTGTACTATGGATCATCACTGATGTACTATAGATCATCACTGATGTACTATAGTTCATCACTGATGTACTATGGACCATCACTGGTGTACTATAGATCATCACTGATGTACTATGGACCATCACTGGTGTACTATGGATCATCACTGGTGTACTGTGGATCATCACTGGTGTACTATGGACCATCCCTGATGTACTGTGGATCATCACTGATGTACTGTGGATCATCACTGATGTACTATAGTTCATCACTGATGTACTATGGGCCATCACTGGTGTACTATGGATCATCACTGGTGTACTATGGATCATCACTGATGTACTATGGACCATCCCTGATGTACTGTGGATCATCACTGATGTACTGTGGATCACCACTGATGTACTATAGTTCATCACTGATGTACTATGGGCCATCACTGGTGTACTATGGATCATCACTGGTGTACTATGGGCCATCACTGGTGTACTATGGATCATCACTGATGTACTGTGGATCATCACTGATGTACTATAGTTCATCACTGATGTACTATGGGCCATCACTGGTGTACTATGGATCATCACTGGTGTACTATGGGCCATCACTGGTGTACTATGGATCATCACTGGTGTACTATGGATCATCACTGATGTACTGTGGACCATCCCTGATGTACTGTGGATCATCACTGATGTACTGTGGATCATCACTGATGTACTATGGATCATCACTGATGTACTATGGGCCATCACTGGTGTACTATGGGCCATCACTGGTGTACTATGGATCATCACTGATGTACTATGGATCATCACTGATATACTGTGGACCATCCCTGATGTACTGTGGATCATCACTGATGTACTGTGGATCATCACTGAAGTATTGTGGATCATCACTGATGTACTGTGGATCATCACTGATGTACTGTGGATCATCACTGATGTACTGTGTATCATAACTGATGTACTGTGGATCATCACTGATGTACTATAGATCATCACTGATGTACTATAGATCATCAATGATGTACTATGGACCATCACTGATGTACAATAGATCATCACTGATGTACTATGGACCATCACTGGTGTACTATGGATCATCACTGGTGTACTGTGGATCATCACTGGTGTACTATGGACCATCCCTGATGTACTGTGGATCATCACTGATGTACTGTGGATCATCACTGATGTACTATAGTTCATCACTGATGTACTATGGGCCATCACTGGTGTACTATGGATCATCACTGGTGTACTATGGATCATCACTGATGTACTATGGACCATCCCTGATGTACTGTGGATCATCACTGATGTACTGTAGATCATCACTGATGTACTATGGATCATCACTGATGTACTGTGGATCATCACTGATGTACTATAGTTCATCACTGATGTACTATGGGCCATCACTGGTGTACTATGGATCATCACTGGTGTACTATGGATCATCACTGATGTACTATGGACCATCCCTGATGTACTGTGGATCATCTCTGATGTACTATAGTTCATCACTGATGTACTATGGGCCATCACTGGTGTACTATGGATCATCACTGGTGTACTATGGATCATCACTGATGTACTATGGACCATCCCTGATGTACTGTGGATCATCACTGATGTACTGTGGATCATCACTGATGTACTATGGATCATCACTGATGTACTATGGGCCATCACTGGTGTACTATGGGCCATCACTGGTGTACTATGGATCATCACTGGTGTACTATGGACCATCACTGATGTACTATGGACCATCACTGATGTACTATGGATCATCACTGATATACTGTGGACCATCCCTGATGTACTGTGGATCATCACTGATGTACTGTGGATCATCACTGAAGTATTGTGGATCATCATTGATGTACTGTGGATCATCACTGATGTACTGTGTATCATAACTGATGTACTGTGGATCATCACTGATGTACTATAGATCATCACTGTTGTACTATAGATCATCACTGATGTACTATGGACCATCCCTGATGTACTGTGGATCATCACTGATGTACTGTGGATCATCACTGGTGTACTATGGACCATACCTGATGTACTGTGGATCATCACTGATGTACTGTGGATCATTACTGATGTACTATAGTTCATCACTGATGTACTATGGGCCATCACTGGTGTACTATGGATCATCACTGGTGTACTATGGATCATCACTGATGTACTATGGACCATCCCTGATGTACTGTGGATCATCACTAATGTACTGTGGATCATCACTGATGTACTATGGATCATCACTGATGTACTATGGGCCATCACTGGTGTACTATGGATCATCACTGATGTACTATGGATCATCACTGATGTACTATGGACCATCACTGATGTACTATGGGCCATCACTGGTGTACTATGGATCATCCCTGATGTACTATGGATCATCACTGATGTACTATAGATCATCACTGATGTACTATAGATCATCACTGATGTACTATGGACCATCACTGATGTACTATAGATCATCACTGATGTACTATGGACCATCACTGGTGTACTATGGATCATCACTGGTGTACTGTGGATCATCACTGGTGTACTATGGACCATCCCTGATGTACTGTGGATCATCACTGATGTACTGTGGATCATCACTGATGTACTATAGTTCATCACTGATATACTGTGGGCCATCACTGGTGTACTATGGATCATCACTGGTGTACTATGGATCATCACTGATGTACTATGGACCATCCCTGATGTACTGTGGATCATCACTGATGTACTGTGGATCATCACTGATGTACTATGGATCATCACTGATGTACTGTGGATCATCACTGATGTACTATAGTTCATCACTGATGTACTATGGGCCATCACTGGTGTACTATGGATCATCACTGGTGTACTATGGATCATCACTGATGTACTATGGGCCATCACTGGTGTACTATGGATCATCACTGGTGTACTATGGATCATCACTGATGTACTATAGATCATCACTGATGTACTATAGCTCATCACTGATGTACTATGGACCATCACTGATGTACTATAGATCATCACTGATGTACTATGGACCATCACTGGGGTACTATGGATCATCACTGGTGTACTGTGGATCATCACTGGTGTACTATGGACCAACCCTGATGTACTGTGGATCATCACTGATGTACTGTGGATCATCACTGATGTACTATAGTTCATCACTGATGTACTATGGGCCATCACTGGTGTACTATGGATCATCACTGGTGTACTATGGATCATCACTGATGTACTATGGACCATCCCTGATGTACTGTGGATCATCACTGATGTACTGTGGATCATCACTGATGTACTATGGATCATCACCGATGTACTGTGGATCATCACTGATGTACTATAGTTCATCACTGATGTACTATGGGCCATCACTGGTGTACTATGGATCATCACTGGTGTACTATGGATCATCACTGATGTACTATGGACCATCCCTGATGTACTGTGGATCATCACTGATGTACTATAGTTCATCACTGATGTACTATGGGCCATCACTGGTGTACTATGGATCATCACTGGTGTACTATGGATCATCACTGATGTACTATGGACCATCCCTGATGTACTGTGGATCATCACTGATGTACTGTGGATCATCACTGATGTACTATGGATCATCACTGATGTACTATGGGCCATCACTGGTGTACTATGGGCCATCACTGGTGTACTATGGATCATCACTGGTGTACTATGGACCATCACTGATGTACTATGGACCATCACTGATGTACTATGGATCATCACTGATATACTGTGGACCATCCCTGATGTACTGTGGATCATCACTGATGTACTGTGGATCATCACTGAAGTATTGTGGATCATCACTGATGTACTGTGGATCATCACTGATGTACTGTGTATCATAACTGATGTATTGTGGATCATCACTGATGTACTATAGATCATCACTGATGTACTATAGATCATCACTGATGGACTATGGACAATCACTGATGTACTATAGATCATCACTGATGTACTATGGACCATCACTGGTGTACTATGGATCATCACTGGTGTACTGTGGATCATCACTGGTGTACTATGGACCATCCCTGATGTACTGTGGATCATCACTGATGTACTGTGGATCATCACTGATGTACTATAGTTCATCACTGATGTACTATGGGCCATCACTGGTGTACTATGGATCATCACTGGTGTACTATGGACCATCACTGGTGTACTATGGATCATCACTGGTGTACTGTGGATCATCACTGGTGTACTATGGACCATCCCTGATGTACTGTGGATCATCACTGATGTACTGTGGATCATCACTGATGTACTATAGTTCATCACTAATGTACTATGGGCCATCACTGGTGTACTATGGATCATCACTGGTGTACTATGGATCATCACTGATGTACTATGGACCATCCCTGATGTACTGTGGATCATCACTGATGTACTGTGGATCATCACTGATGTACTATGGATCATCACTGATGTACTGTGGATCATCACTGATGTACTATGGGCCATCACTGGTGTACTATGGGCCATCACTGGTGTACTATGGATCATCACTGATGTACTATGGATCATCACTGATGTACTATGGACCATCACTAATGTACTATGGGCCATCACTGGTGTACTATGGATCATCACCGATGTACTGTGGACCATCCCTGATGTACTGTGGACCATCACTGATGTACTGTGGATCATCACTGATGTACTATGGATCATCACTGATGTACTATAGATCATCACTGATGTACTATAGATCATGACTGATGTACTATGGACCATCACTGATGTACTATAGATCATCACTGATGTACTATGGACCATCACTGGTGTACTATGGATCATCACTGGTGTACTGTGGATCATCACTGGTGTACTATGGACCATCCCTGATGTACTGTGGATCATCACTGATGTACTATGGATCATCACTGATGTACTATGGATCATCACTGATGTACTATAGTTCATCACTGATGTACTATGGGCCATCACTGGTGTACTATGGATCATCACTGGTGTACTATGGATCATCACTGATGTACTATAGATCATCACTGATGTACTATAGTTTATCACTGATGTACTATAGATCATCACTGATGTACTATGGACCATCACTGGTGTACTATAGATCATCACTGATGTACTATGGACCATCACTGGTGTACTATGGATCATCACTGGTGTACTGTGGATCATCACTGGTGTACTATGGACCATCCCTGATGTACTGTGGATCATCACTGATGTACTGTGGATCATCACTGATGTACTATAGTTCATCACTGATGTACTATGGGCCATCACTGGTGTACTATGGATCATCACTGGTGTACTATGGATCATCACTGATGTACTATGGACCATCCCTGATGTACTGTGGATCATCACTGATGTACTGTGGATCATCACTGATGTACTATAGTTCATCACTGATGTACTATGGGCCATCACTGGTGTACTATGGATCATCACTGGTGTACTATGGGCCATCACTGGTGTACTATGGATCATCACTGATGTACTGTGGATCATCACTGATGTACTATAGTTCATCACTGATGTACTATGGGCCATCACTGGTGTACTATGGATCATCACTGGTGTACTATGGGCCATCACTGGTGTACTATGGATCATCACTGGTGTACTATGGATCATCACTGATGTACTGTGGACCATCCCTGATGTACTGTGGATCATCACTGATGTACTGTGGATCATCACTGATGTACTATGGATCATCACTGATGTACTATGGGCCATCACTGGTGTACTATGGGTCATCACTGGTGTACTATGGATCATCACTGGTGTACTATGGACCATCACTGATGTACTATGGACCATCACTGATGTACTATGGATCATCACTGATATACTGTGGACCATCCCTGATGTACTGTGGATCATCACGGATGTACTGTGGATCATCACTGAAGTATTGTGGATCATCACTGATGTACTGTGGATCATCACTAATGTACTGTGGATCATAACTGATGTACTGTAGATCATCACTGATGTACTATAGATCATCACTGGTGTACTATGTATATAGATCATCACTGATGTACTATGGACCATCACTGATGTACTATAGATCATCACTGATGTACTATGGACCATCACTGGTGTACTATGGATCATCACTGGTGTACTGTGGATCATCACTGGTGTACTATGGACCATCCCTGATGTACTGTGGATCATCACTGATGTACTGTGGATCATCACTGATGTACTATAGTTCATCACTGATGTACTATGGGCCATCACTGGTGTACTATGGATCATCACTGGTGTACTATGGATCATCACTGATGTACTATTGACCATCCCTGTTGTACTGTGGATCATCACTGATGTACTATAGTTCATCACTGATGTACTATGGGCCATCACTGGTGTACTATGGATCATCACTGGTGTACTATGGATCATCACTGATGTACTATGGACCATCCCTGATGTACTATAGATCATCACTGATGTACTGTGGATCATCATTGATGTACTATGGATCATCACTGATGTACTATGGGCCATCACTGGTGTACTACGGGCCATCACTGGTGTACTATGGATCATCACTGGTGTACTATGGATCATCACTGGTGTACAATGGACCATCACTGATGTACTGTGGACCACCACTGATGTACTGTGGATCATCACTGATGTACTGTGGATCATCCCTGGTGTACTATGGAACATTACTGGTGTACTATGGATCATCACTGGTGTACTATGGATCATCACTGATGTACTATGGGCCATCACTGATGTACTATGGATCATCACTGATATACTGTGGACCATCCCTGATGTACTGTGGATCATCACTGATGTACTGTGGATCATCACTGAAGTATTGTGGATCATCACTGATGTACTGTGGATCATCACTGATGTACTGTGGATCATAACTGATGTACTGTGGATCATCACTGGTGTACTATGGATCATCACTGATGTACTATGGATCATCACTGATGTACTATGGACCATCACTGATGTACTATGGGTCATCACTGGTGTACTATGGATCATCACTGATGTACTGTGGATCATCACTGATGTACTGTGGGCCATCACTGATGTACTATGGATCATCACTGATATACTGTGGACCATCCCTGATGTATTGTGGATCATCACTGATGTACTGTGGATCATCACTGATGTACTATTAATTATCACTGAAGTACTATGGGCCATCACTGGTGTACTATGGATCATCACTGGTGTACTATGGATCATCACTGATGTACTATGGATCATCACTGATGTACTATGGATCGTGACTGGTGTACTATGGATCATCACTGATGTACTGTGGACCATCCCTGATGTACTGTGGATCATCACTGATGTACTGTGGATCATCACTGATGTACTGTGGATCATCACTGATGTACTGAGGATCATCACTGATGTACTATGGATCATCACTGATGTACCTTGGATCATCACTGATGTACTGTGGATCATCACTGATGTACTGTGGATCATCACTGATGTACTATAGATCATCACTGTAGTACTATGGGCCATGACTGGTGTACTATGGATCATCACTGATGTACTATGGATCATCACTGATGTATTATGGATCATCACTGATGTACTATGAGCCATCACTGATGTACTATGGATCATCACTGGTGTACTATGGATCATCACTGATGTACTATGAGCCATCACTGATGTACTATGGATCATCACTGGTGTACTATGGATCATCACTGATGTACTATGGATCATCACTGATGTACTATGAGCCATCACTGATGTACTATGGGCCATCCCTGGTGTACTATGGATCATCACTGATGTACTGTGGATCATCACTGATGTACTATGGGACATCACTGGTGTACTATGGGCCATCACTGGTGTACTATGGATCATCACTGGTGTACTATGGGCCATCACTGGTGTACTATGGGCCATCACTGGTGTACTATGGATCATCACTGGTGTACTATGGACCATCACTGATGTACTATGGCTCATCACTGATATACTGTGGACCATCCCTGATATACTGTGGATCATCCCTGATGTACTGTGGATCATCACTGATCTACTGTGGGCCATCACAGGTGTACTGTGGGCCATCACAGGTGTACTATGGAGCATCACTGATGTACTATGGATCATCACTGGTGTACTATGGATCATCACTGATGTACTGTGGACCATCCCTGATGTACTATAGATCATCACTGATGTACTGTGGATCATCACTGATGTACTATGGGCCATCACTGGTGTACTATGGGCCATCACTGGTGTACTATGGATCATCACTGGATTACTATGGATCATCCCTGGTGTACTATGGACCATCACTGATGTGCTTTGGGCCATCACTGGTGTACTATGGATCATCACTGATGTACTGTGGACCATCCCTGATGTACTGTGGATCATCACTGATGTACTATGGATCATCACTGATGTACTATGGACCATCACTGGTGTACTATGGACCATCACTGGTGTACTATGGATCATCACTGATGTACTGTGGATCATCACTGATGTACTGTGGGCCATCACTGATGTACTATGGATCATCACTGATATACTGTGGACAATCCCTGATGTATTGTGGATCATCACTGATGTACTGTGGATCATCACTGATGTACTATAGATCATCACTGAAGTACTATGGGCCATCACTGGTGTACTATGGATCATCACTGGTGTACTATGGGCCATCACTGGTGTACTATGGATCATCACTGATGTACTATGGATCATCACTGATGTACTATGGATCATGACTGGTTTACTATGGATCATCACTGATGTACTGTGGACCATCCCTGATGTCCTGTGGATCATCACTGATGTACTGTGGATCATCACTGATGTACTGTGGATCATCACTGATGTACTGTGGATCATCATTGATGTACTGAGGATCATCACTGATGTACTATGGATCATCACTGATGTACCGTGGATCATCACTGATGTACTGTGGATCATCACTGATGTACTGTGGATCATCACTGATGTACTATAGACCATCACTGATGTACTATGGGCCATCACTGGTGTACTATGGATCATCACCGATGTACTGTGGACCATCCCTGATGTACTGTGGACCATCACTGATGTACTGTGGATCATCACTGATGTACTATGGATCATCACTGATGTACTATAGATCATCACTGATGTACTAGAGATCATCACTGATGTACTATAGATCATGACTGATGTACTATGGACCATCACTGATGTACTATAGATCATCACTGATGTACTATGGACCATCACTGGTGTACTATGGATCATCACTGGTGTACTGTGGATCATCACTGGTGTACTATGGACCATCCCTGATGTACTGTGGATCATCACTGATGTACTGTGGATCATCACTGATGTACTATAGTTCATCACTGATGTACTATGGGCCATCACTGGTGTACTATGGATCATCACTGGTGTACTATGGATCATCACTGATGTACTATGGACCATCCCTGATGTACTGTGGATCATCACTGATGTACTGTGGATCACCACTGATGTACTATAGTTCATCACTGATGTACTATGGGCCATCACTGGTGTACTATGGATCATCACTGGTGTACTATGGGCCATCACTGGTGTACTATGGATCATCACTGATGTACTGTGGATCATCACTGATGTACTATAGTTCATCACTGATGTACTATGGGCCATCACTGGTGTACTATGGATCATCACTGGTGTACTATGGGCCATCACTGGTGTACTATGGATCATCACTGGTGTACTATGGATCATCACTGATGTACTGTGGACCATCCCTGATGTACTGTGGATCATCACTGATGTACTGTGGATCATCACTGATGTACTATGGATCATCACTGATGTACTATGGGCCATCACTGGTGTACTATGGGCCATCACTGGTGTACTATGGATCATCACTGATGTACTATGGATCATCACTGATATACTGTGGACCATCCCTGATGTACTGTGGATCATCACTGATGTACTGTGGATCATCACTGAAGTATTGTGGATCATCACTGATGTACTGTGGATCATCACTGATGTACTGTGGATCATCACTGATGTACTGTGTATCATAACTGATGTACTGTGGATCATCACTGATGTACTATAGATCATCACTGATGTACTATAGATCATCAATGATGTACTATGGACCATCACTGATGTACAATAGATCATCACTGATGTACTATGGACCATCACTGGTGTACTATGGATCATCACTGGTGTACTGTGGATCATCACTGGTGTACTATGGACCATCCCTGATGTACTGTGGATCATCACTGATGTACTGTGGATCATCACTGATGTACTATAGTTCATCACTGATGTACTATGGGCCATCACTGGTGTACTATGGATCATCACTGGTGTACTATGGATCATCACTGATGTACTATGGACCATCCCTGATGTACTGTGGATCATCACTGATGTACTGTAGATCATCACTGATGTACTATGGATCATCACTGATGTACTGTGGATCATCACTGATGTACTATAGTTCATCACTGATGTACTATGGGCCATCACTGGTGTACTATGGATCATCACTGGTGTACTATGGATCATCACTGATGTACTATGGACCATCCCTGATGTACTGTGGATCATCTCTGATGTACTATAGTTCATCACTGATGTACTATGGGCCATCACTGGTGTACTATGGATCATCACTGGTGTACTATGGATCATCACTGATGTACTATGGACCATCCCTGATGTACTGTGGATCATCACTGATGTACTGTGGATCATCACTGATGTACTATGGATCATCACTGATGTACTATGGGCCATCACTGGTGTACTATGGGTCATCACTGGTGTACTATGGATCATCACTGGTGTACTATGGACCATCACTGATGTACTATGGACCATCACTGATGTTCTATGGATCATCACTGATATACTGTGGACCATCCCTGATGTACTGTGGATCATCACTGATGTACTGTGGATCATCACTGAAGTATTGTGGATCATCATTGATGTACTGTGGATCATCACTGATGTACTGTGTATCATAACTGATGTACTGTGGATCATCACTGATGTACTATAGATCATCACTGTTGTACTATAGATCATCACTGATGTACTATGGACCATCACTGGTGTACTGTGGATCATCACTGGTGTACTATGGACCATCCCTGATGTACTGTGGATCATCACTGATGTACTGTGGATCATCACTGATGTACTATAGTTCATCACTGATGTACTATGGGCCATCACTGGTGTACTATGGATCATCACTGGTGTACTATGGATCATCACTGATGTACTATGGACCATCCCTGATGTACTGTGGATCATCACTGATGTACTATGGATCATCACTGATGTACTGTGGATCATCACTGATGTACTATAGTTCATCACTGATGTACTATGGGCCATCACTGGTGTACTATGGATCATCACTGGTGTACTATGGATCATGACTGATGTACTATGGACCATCCCTGATGTACTGTGGATCATCTCTGATGTACTATAGTTCATTACTAATGTACTATGGGCCATCACTGGTGTACTATGGATCATCACTGGTGTACTATGGATCATCACTGATGTACTATGGACCTTCCCTGATGTACTGTGGATCATCACTGATGTACTGTGGATCATCACTGATGTACTATGGATCATCACTGATGTACTATGGGCCATCACTGGTGTACTATGGGCCATCACTGGTGTACTATGGATCATCACTGGTGTACTATGGACCATCACTGATGTACTATGGACCATCACTGATGTACTATGGATCATCACTGATATACTGTGGACCATCACTGATGTACTGTGGACCATCCCTGATGTACTGTGGATCATCACTGAAGTATTGTGGATCATCACTGATGTACTGTGGATCATCACTGATGTACTGTGGGTCATCACTAATGTACTGTGGATCATAACTGATGTACTGTGGATCATCACTGGTGTACTATGGACCATACCTGATGTACTGTGGATCATCACTGATGTACTGTGGATCATTACTGATGTACTATAGTTCATCACTGATGTACTATGGGCCATCACTGGTGTACTATGGATCATCACTGGTGTACTATGGATCATCACTGATGTACTATGGACCATCCCTGATGTACTGTGGATCATCACTAATGTACTGTGGATCATCACTGATGTACTATGGATCATCACTGATGTACTATGGGCCATCACTGGTGTACTATGGATCATCACTGATGTACTATGGATCATCACTGATGTACTATGGACCATCACTGATGTACTATGGGCCATCACTGGTGTACTATGGATCATCACCGATGTACTATGGATCATCACTGATGTACTATAGATCATCACTGATGTACTATAGATCATCACTGATGTACTATGGACCATCACTGATGTACTATAGATCATCACTGATGTACTATGGACCATCACTGGTGTACTATGGATCATCACTGGTGTACTGTGGATCATCACTGGTGTACTATGGACCATCCCTGATGTACTGTGGATCATCACTGATGTACTGTGGATCATCACTGATGTACTATAGTTCATCACTGATATACTGTGGGCCATCACTTGTGTACTATGGATCATCACTGGTGTACTATGGATCATCACTGATGTACTATGGACCATCCCTGATGTACTGTGGATCATCACTGATGTACTGTGGATCATCACTGATGTACTATGGATCATCACTGATGTACTGTGGATCATCACTGATGTACTATAGTTCATCACTGATGTACTATGGGCCATCACTGGTGTACTATGGATCATCACTGGTGTACTATGGATCATCACTGATGTACTATGGGCCATCACTGGTGTACAATGGATCATCACTGGTGTACTATGGATCATCACTGATGTACTATAGATCATCACTGATGTACTATAGCTCATCACTGATGTACTATGGACCATCACTGATGTACTATAGATCATCACTGATGTACTATGGACCATCACTGGGGTACTATGGATCATCACTGGTGTACTGTGGATCATCACTGGTGTACTATGGACCAACCCTGATGTACTGTGGATCATCACTGATGTACTGTGGATCATCACTGATGTACTATAGTTCATCACTGATGTACTATGGGCCATCACTGGTGTACTATGGATCATCACTGGTGTACTATGGATCATCACTGATGTACTATGGACCATCCCTGATGTACTGTGGATCATCACTGATGTACTGTGGATCATCACTGATGTACTATGGATCATCACCGATGTACTGTGGATCATCACTGATGTACTATAGTTCATCACTGATGTACTATGGGCCATCACTGGTGTACTATGGATCATCACTGGTGTACTATGGATCATCACTGATGTACTATGGACCATCCCTGATGTACTGTGGATCATCACTGATGTACTATAGTTCATCACTGATGTACTATGGGCCATCACTGGTGTACTATGGATCATCACTGGTGTACTATGGATCATCACTGATGTACTATGGACCATCCCTGATGTACTGTGGATCATCACTGATGTACTGTGGATCATCACTGATGTACTATGGATCATCACTGATGTACTATGGGCCATCACTGGTGTACTATGGGCCATCACTGGTGTACTATGGATCATCACTGGTGTACTATGGACCATCACTGATGTACTATGGACCATCACTGATGTACTATGGATCATCACTGATATACTGTGGACCATCCCTGATGTACTGTGGATCATCACTGATGTACTGTGGATCATCACTGAAGTATTGTGGATCATCACTGATGTACTGTGGATCATCACTGATGTACTGTGTATCATAACTGATGTATTGTGGATCATCACTGATGTACTATAGATCATCACTGATGTACTATAGATCATCACTGATGGACTATGGACAATCACTGATGTACTATAGATCATCACTGATGTACTATGGACCATCACTGGTGTACTATGGATCATCACTGGTGTACTGTGGATCATCACTGGTGTACTATGGACCATCCCTGATGTACTGTGGATCATCACTGATGTACTGTGGATCATCACTGATGTACTATAGTTCATCACTGATGTACTATGGGCCATCACTGGTGTACTATGGATCATCACTGGTGTACTATGGACCATCACTGGTGTACTATGGATCATCACTGGTGTACTGTGGATCATCACTGGTGTACTATGGACCATCCCTGATGTACTGTGGATCATCACTGATGTACTGTGGATCATCACTGATGTACTATAGTTCATCACTGATGTACTATGGGCCATCACTGGTGTACTATGGATCATCACTGGTGTACTATGGATCATCACTGATGTACTATGGACCATCCCTGATGTACTGTGGATCATCACTGATGTACTGTGGATCATCACTGATGTACTATGGATCATCACTGATGTACTGTGGATCATCACTGATGTACTATGGGCAATCACTGGTGTACTATGGGCCATCACTGGTGTACTATGGATCATCACTGATGTACTATGGATCATCACTGATGTACTATGGACCATCACTAATGTACTATGGGCCATCACTGGTGTACTATGGATCATCACCGATGTACTGTGGACCATCCCTGATGTACTGTGGACCATCACTGATGTACTGTGGATCATCACTGATGTACTATGGATCATCACTGATGTACTATAGATCATCACTGATGTACTATAGATCATGACTGATGTACTATGGACCATCACTGATGTACTATAGATCATCACTGATGTACTATGGACCATCACTGGTGTACTATGGATCATCACTGGTGTACTGTGGATCATCACTGGTGTACTATGGACCATCCCTGATGTACTGTGGATCATCACTGATGTACTATGGATCATCACTGATGTACTATGGATCATCACTGATGTACTATAGTTCATCACTGATGTACTATGGGCCATCACTGGTGTACTATGGATCATCACTGGTGTACTATGGATCATCACTGATGTACTATAGATCATCACGGATGTACTATAGTTTATCACTGATGTACTATAGATCATCACTGATGTACTATGGACCATCACTGGTGTACTATAGATCATCACTGATGTACTATGGACCATCACTGGTGTACTATGGATCATCACTGGTGTACTGTGGATCATCACTGGTGTACTATGGACCATCCCTGATGTACTGTGGATCATCACTGATGTACTGTGGATCATCACTGATGTACTATAGTTCATCACTGATGTACTATGGGCCATCACTGGTGTACTATGGATCATCACTGGTGTACTATGGATCATCACTGATGTACTATGGACCATCCCTGATGTACTGTGGATCATCACTGATGTACTGTGGATCATCACTGATGTACTATAGTTCATCACTGATGTACTATGGGCCATCACTGGTGTACTATGGATCATCACTGGTGTACTATGGGCCATCACTGGTGTACTATGGATCATCACTGATGTACTGTGGATCATCACTGATGTACTATAGTTCATCACTGATGTACTATGGGCCATCACTGGTGTACTATGGATCATCACTGGTGTACTATGGGCCATCACTGGTGTACTATGGATCATCACTGGTGTACTATGGATCATCACTGATGTACTGTGGACCATCTCTGATGTACTGTGGATCATCACTGATGTACTGTGGATCATCACTGATGTACTATGGATCATCACTGATGTACTATGGGCCATCACTGGTGTACTATGGGTCATCACTGGTGTACTATGGATCATCACTGGTGTACTATGGACCATCACTGATGTACTATGGACCATCACTGATGTACTATGGATCATCACTGATATACTGTGGACCATCCCTGATGTACTGTGGATCATCACGGATGTACTGTGGATCATCACTGAAGTATTGTGGATCATCACTGATGTACTGTGGATCATCACTAATGTACTGTGGATCATAACTGATGTACTGTAGATCATCACTGATGTACTATAGATCATCACTGGTGTACTATGTATATAGATCATCACTGATGTACTATGGACCATCACTGATGTACTATAGATCATCACTGATGTACTATGGACCATCACTGGTGTACTATGGATCATCACTGGTGTACTGTGGATCATCACTGGTGTACTATGGACCATCCCTGATGTACTGTGGATCATCACTGATGTACTGTGGATCATCACTGATGTACTATAGTTCATCACTGATGTACTATGGGCCATCACTGGTGTACTATGGATCATCACTGGTGTACTATGGATCATCACTGATGTACTATTGACCATCCCTGATGTACTGTGGATCATCACTGATGTACTATAGTTCATCACTGATGTACTATGGGCCATCACTGGTGTACTATGGATCATCACTGGTGTACTATGGATCATCACTGATGTACTATGGACCATCCCTGATGTACTATAGATCATCACTGATGTACTGTGGATCATCATTGATGTACTATGGATCATCACTGATGTACTATGGGCCATCACTGGTGTACTACGGGCCATCACTGGTGTACTATGGATCATCACTGGTGTACTATGGATCATCACTGGTGTACTATGGACCATCACTGATGTACTGTGGACCACCACTGATGTACTGTGGATCATCACTGATGTACTGTGGATCATCCCTGGTGTACTATGGAACATTACTGGTGTACTATGGATCATCACTGGTGTACTATGGATCATCACTGATGTACTATGGGCCATCACTGATGTACTATGGATCATCACTGATATACTGTGGACCATCCCTGATGTACTGTGGATCATCACTGATGTACTGTGGATCATCACTGAAGTATTGTGGATCATCACTGATGTACTGTGGATCATCACTGATGTACTGTGGATCATAACTGATGTACTGTGGATCATCACTGGTGTACTATGGATCATCACTGATGTACTATGGATCATCACTGATGTACTATGGACCATCACTGATGTACTATGGGCCATCACTGGTGTACTATGGATCATCACTGATGTACTGTGGATCATCACTGATGTACTGTGGGCCATCACTGATGTACTATGGATCATCACTGATATACTGTGGACCATCCCTGATGTATTGTGGATCATCACTGATGTACTGTGGATCATCACTGATGTACTATTAATTATCACTGAAGTACTATGGGCCATCACTGGTGTACTATGGATCATCACTGGTGTACTATGGATCATCACTGATGTACTATGGATCATCACTGATGTACTATGGATCGTGACTGGTGTACTATGGATCATCACTGATGTACTGTGGACCATCCCTGATGTACTGTGGATCATCACTGATGAACTGTGGATCATCACTGATGTACTGTGGATCATCACTGATGTACTGAGGATCATCACTAATGTACTATGGATCATCACTGATGTACCTTGGATCATCACTGATGTACTGTGGATCATCACTGATGTACTGTGGATCATCACTGATGTACTATAGATCATCACTGTAGTACTATGGGCCATGACTGGTGTACTATGGATCATCACTGATGTACTATGGATCATCACTGATGTATTATGGATCATCACTGATGTACTATGAGCCATCACTGATGTACTATGGATCATCACTGGTGTACTATGGATCATCACTGATGTACTATGAGCCATCACTGATGTACTATGGATCATCACTGGTGTACTATGGATCATCACTGATGTACTATGGATCATCACTGATGTACTATGAGCCATCACTGATGTACTATGGGCCATCCCTGGTGTACTATGGATCATCACTGATGTACTGTGGATCATCACTGATGTACTATGGGACATCACTGGTGTACTATGGGCCATCACTGGTGTACTATGGATCATCACTGGTGTACTATGGGCCATCACTGGTGTACTATGGGCCATCACTGGTGTACTATGGATCATCACTGGTGTACTATGGACCATCACTGATGTACTATGGCTCATCACTGATATACTGTGGACCATCCCTGATATACTGTGGATCATCCCTGATGTACTGTGGATCATCACTGATCTACTGTGGGCCATCACAGGTGTACTGTGGGCCATCACAGGTGTACTATGGAGCATCACTGATGTACTATGGATCATCACTGGTGTACTATGGATCATCACTGATGTACTGTGGACCATCCCTGATGTACTATAGATCATCACTGATGTACTGTGGATCATCACTGATGTACTATGGGCCATCACTGGTGTACTATGGGCCATCACTGGTGTACTATGGATCATCACTGGATTACTATGGATCATCCCTGGTGTACTATGGACCATCACTGATGTGCTTTGGGCCATCACTGGTGTACTATGGATCATCACTGATGTACTGTGGACCATCCCTGATGTACTGTGGATCATCACTGATGTACTATGGATCATCACTGATGTACTATGGACCATCACTGGTGTACTATGGACCATCACTGGTGTACTATGGATCATCACTGATGTACTGTGGATCATCACTGATGTACTGTGGGCCATCACTGATGTACTATGGATCATCACTGATATACTGTGGACAATCCCTGATGTATTGTGGATCATCACTGATGTACTGTGGATCATCACTGATGTACTATAGATCATCACTGAAGTACTATGGGCCATCACTGGTGTACTATGGATCATCACTGGTGTACTATGGGCCATCACTGGTGTACTATGGATCATCACTGATGTACTATGGATCATCACTGATGTACTATGGATCATGACTGGTTTACTATGGATCATCACTGATGTACTGTGGACCATCCCTGATGTCCTGTGGATCATCACTGATGTACTGTGGATCATCACTGATGTACTGTGGATCATCACTGATGTACTGTGGATCATCATTGATGTACTGAGGATCATCACTGATGTACTATGGATCATCACTGATGTACCGTGGATCATCACTGATGTACTGTGGATCATCACTGATGTACTGTGGATCATCACTGATGTACTATAGACCATCACTGATGTACTATGGGCCATCACTGGTGTACTATGGATCATCACCGATGTACTGTGGACCATCCCTGATGTACTGTGGACCATCACTGATGTACTGTGGATCATCACTGATGTACTATGGATCATCACTGATGTACTATAGATCATCACTGATG
Organism: Rana muscosa; assembly: GCA_029206835.1. Taxonomy (NCBI): domain Eukaryota; kingdom Metazoa; phylum Chordata; class Amphibia; order Anura; family Ranidae; genus Rana; species Rana muscosa. Next base: position 29,920 of record JARGYO010004049.1, on the reverse strand, counting down.
TACTATAGATCATCACTGATGTACTATAGATCATGACTGATGTACTATGGACCATCACTGATGTACTATAGATCATCACTGATGTACTATGGACCATCACTGGTGTACTATGGATCATCACTGGTGTACTGTGGATCATCACTGGTGTACTATGGACCATCCCTGATGTACTGTGGATCATCACTGATGTACTATGGATCATCACTGATGTACTATGGATCATCACTGATGTACTATAGTTCATCACTGATGTACTATGGGCCATCACTGGTGTACTATGGATCATCACTGGTGTACTATGGATCATCACTGATGTACTATAGATCATCACTGATGTACTATAGTTTATCACTGATGTACTATAGATCATCACTGATGTACTATGAGCCATCACTGATGTACTATGGATCATCACTGGTGTACTATGGATCATCACTGATGTACTATGGATCATCACTGATGTACTATGAGCCATCACTGATGTACTATGGATCATCACTGGTGTACTATGGATCATCACTGATGTACTATGGATCATCACTGATGTACTATGAGCCATCACTGATGTACTATGGGCCATCCCTGGTGTACTATGGATCATCACTGATGTACTGTGGATCATCACTGGTGTACTATGGGCCATCACTGATGTACTATAGATCATCACTGATGTACTATGGACCATCACTGGTGTACTATGGATCATCACTGGTGTACTGTGGATCATCACTGGTGTACTATGGACCATCCCTGATGTACTGTGGATCATCACTGATGTACTGTGGATCATCACTGATGTACTATAGTTCATCACTGATATACTGTGGGCCATCACTGGTGTACTATGGATCATCACTGGTGTACTATGGATCATCACTGATGTACTATGGACCATCCCTGATGTACTCTGGATCATCACTGATGTACTATGGATCATCACTGATGTACTGTGGATCATCACTGATGTACTATAGTTCATCACTGATGTACTATGGGCCATCACTGGTGTACTATGGATCATCACTGGTGTACTATGGATCATCACTGATGTACTATGGGCCATCACTGGTGTACTATGGATCATCACTGGTGTACTATGGATCATCACTGATGTACTATAGATCATCACTGATGTACTATAGCTCATCACTGATGTACTATGGACCATCACTGATGTACTATAGATCATCACTGATGTACTATGGACCATCACTGGTGTACTATGGATCATCACTGGTGTACTGTGGATCATCACTGGTGTACTATGGACCATCCCTGATGTACTGTGGATCATCACTGATGTACTGTGGATCATCACTGATGTACTATAGTTCATCACTGATGTACTATGGGCCATCACTGGTGTACTATGGATCATCACTGGTGTACTATGGATCATCACTGATGTACTATGGACCATCCCTGATGTACTGTGGATCATCACTGATGTACTGTGGATCATCACTGATGTACTATGGATCATCACCGATGTACTGTGGATCATCACTGATGTACTATAGTTCATCACTGATGTACTATGGGCCATCACTGGTGTACTATGGATCATCACTGGTGTACTATGGATCATCACTGATGTACTATGGACCATCCCTGATGTACTGTGGATCATCACTGATGTACTATAGTTCATCACTGATGTACTATGGGCCATCACTGGTGTACTATGGATCATCACTGGTGTACTATGGATCATCACTGATGTACTATGGACCATCCCTGATGTACTGTGGATCATCACTGATGTACTATGGATCATCACTGATGTACTATGGATCATCACTGATGTACTATGGGCCATCACTGGTGTACTATGGGCCATCACTGGTGTACTATGGATCATCACTGGTGTACTATGGACCATCACTGATGTACTATGGACCATCACTGATGTACTATGGATCATCATTGATATACTGTGGACCATCCCTGATGTACTGTGGATCATCACTGATGTACTGTGGATCATCACTGAAGTATTGTGGATCATCACTGATGTACTGTGGATCATCACTGATGTACTGTGTATCATAACTGATGTATTGTGGATCATCACTGATGTACTATAGATCATCACTGATGTACTATAGATCATCACTGATGGACTATGGACCATCACTGATGTACTATAGATCATCACTGATGTACTATGGACCATCACTGGTGTACTATGGATCATCACTGGTGTACTGTGGATCATCACTGGTGTACTATGGACCATCCCTGATGTACTGTGGATCATCACTGATGTACTGTGGATCATCACTGATGTACTATAGTTCATCACTGATGTACTATGGGCCATCACTGGTGTACTATGGATCATCACTGGTGTACTATGGACCATCACTGGTGTACTATGGATCATCACTGGTGTACTGTGGATCATCACTGGTGTACTATGGACCATCCCTGATGTACTGTGGATCATCACTGATGTACTGTGGATCATCACTGATGTACTATAGTTCATCACTGATGTACTATGGGCCATCACTGGTGTACTATGGATCATCACTGGTGTACTATGGATCATCACTGATGTACTATGGACCATCCCTGATGTACTGTGGATCATCACTGATGTACTGTGGATCATCACTGATGTACTATGGATCATCACTGATGTACTGTGGATCATCACTGATGTACTATGGGCCATCACTGGTGTACTATGGGCCATCACTGGTGTACTATGGATCATCACTGATGTACTATGGATCATCACTGATGTACTATGGACCATCACTGATGTACTATGGGCCATCACTGGTGTACTATGGATCATCACCGATGTACTGTGGACCATCCCTGATGTACTGTGGACCATCACTGATGTACTGTGGATCATCACTGATGTACTATGGATCATCACTGATGTACTATAGATCATCACTGATGTACTATAGATCATCACTGATGTACTATAGATCATGACTGATGTACTATGGACCATCACTGATGTACTATAGATCATCACTGATGTACTATGGACCATCACTGGTGTACTATGGATCATCACTGGTGTACTGTGGATCATCACTGGTGTACTATGGACCATCCCTGATGTACTGTGGATCATCACTGATGTACTATGGATCATCACTGATGTACTATGGATCATCACTGATGTACTATAGTTCATCACTGATGTACTATGGGCCATCACTGGTGTACTATGGATCATCACTGGTGTACTATGGATCATCACTGATGTACTATAGATCATCACTGATGTACTATAGTTTATCACTGATGTACTATAGATCATCACTGATGTACTATGGACCATCACTGGTGTACTATAGATCATCACTGATGTACTATGGACCATCACTGGTGTACTATGGATCATCACTGGTGTACTGTGGATCATCACTGGTGTACTATGGACCATCCCTGATGTACTGTGGATCATCACTGATGTACTGTGGATCATCACTGATGTACTATAGTTCATCACTGATGTACTATGGGCCATCACTGGTGTACTATAGATCATCACTGGTGTACTATGGATCATCACTGATGTACTATGGACCATCCCTGATGTACTGTGGATCATCACTGATGTACTGTGAATCATCACTGATGTACTATAGTTCATCACTGATGTACTATGGGCCATCACTGGTGTACTATGGATCATCACTGGTGTACTATGGGCCATCACTGGTGTACTATGGATCATCACTGATGTACTGTGGATCATCACTGATGTACTATAGTTCATCACTGATGTACTATGGGCCATCACTGGTGTACTATGGATCATCACTGGTGTACTATGGGCCATCACTGGTGTACTATGGATCATCACTGGTGTACTATGGATCATCACTGATGTACTGTGGACCATCCCTGATGTACTGTGGATCATCACTAATGTACTGTGGATCATCACTGATGTACTATGGATCATCACTGATGTACTATGGGCCATCACTGGTGTACTATGGGTCATCACTGGTGTACTATGGATCATCACTGGTGTACTATGGACCATCACTGATGTACTATGGACCATCACTGATGTACTATGGATCATCACTGATATACTGTGGACCATCCCTGATGTACTGTGGATCATCACGGATGTACTGTGGATCATCACTGAAGTATTGTGGATCATCACTGATGTACTGTGGATCATAACTGATGTACTGTAGATCATCACTGATGTACTATAGATCATCACTGGTGTACTATGTATATAGATCATCACTGATGTACTATGGACCATCACTGATGTACTATAGATCATCACTGATGTACTATGGACCATCACTGGTGTACTATGGATCATCACTGGTGTACTGTGGATCATCACTGGTGTACTATGGACCATCCCTGATGTACTGTGGATCATCACTGATGTACTGTGGATCATCACTGATGTACTATAGTTCATCACTGATGTACTATGGGCCATCACTGGTGTACTATGGATCATCACTGGTGTACTATGGATCATCACTGATGTACTATGGACCATCCCTGATGTACTGTGGATCATCACTGATGTACTATAGTTCATCACTGATGTACTATGGGCCATCACTGGTGTACTATGGATCATCACTGGTGTACTATGGATCATCACTGATGTACTATGGACCATCCCTGATGTACTATAGATCATCACTGATGTACTGTGGATCATCATTGATGTACTATGGATCATCACTGATGTACTATGGGCCATCACTGGTGTACTACGGGCCATCACTGGTGTACTATGGATCATCACTGGTGTACTATGGATCATCACTGGTGTACTATGGACCATCACTGATGTACTGTGGACCACCACTGATGTACTGTGGATCATCACTGATGTACTGTGGATCATCCCTGGTGTACTATGGAACATTACTGGTGTACTATGGATCATCACTGGTGTACTATGGATCATCACTGATGTACTATGGGCCATCACTGATGTACTATGGATCATCACTGATATACTGTGGACCATCCCTAATGTACTGTGGATCATCACTGATGTACTGTGGATCATCACTGAAGTATTGTGGATCATCACTGATGTACTGTGGATCATCACTGATGTACTGTGGATCATAACTGATGTACTGTGGATCATCACTGGTGTACTATGGATCATCACTGATGTACTATGGATCATCACTGATGTACTATGGACCATCACTGATGTACTATGGGCCATCACTGGTGTACTATGGATCATCACTGATGTACTGTGGATCATCACTGATGTACTGTGGGCCATCACTGATGTACTATGGATCATCACTGATATACTGTGGACCATCCCTGATGTATTGTGGATCATCACTGATGTACTGTCGATCATCACTGATGTACTATTAATTATCACTGAAGTACTATGGGCCATCACTGGTGTACTATGGATCATCACTGGTGTACTATGGATCATCACTGATGTACTATGGATCATCACTGATGTACTATGGATCATCACTGATGTACTGTGGACCATCCCTGATGTACTGTGGATCATCACTGATGTACTGTGGATCATCACTGATGTACTGTGGATCATCACTGATGTACTGAGGATCATCACTGATGTACTATGGATCATCACTGATGTACCTTGGATCATCACTGATGTACAGTGGATCATCACTGATGTACTGTGGATCATCACTGATGTACTATAGATCATCACTGTAGTACTATGGGCCATGACTGGTGTACTATGGATCATCACTGATGTACTATGGATCATCACTGATGTATTATGGATCATCACTGATGTACTATGAGCCATCACTGATGTACTATGGATCATCACTGGTGTACTATGGATCATCACTGATGTACTATGAGCCATCACTGATGTACTATGGATCATCACTGGTGTACTATGGATCATCACTGATGTACTATGGATCATCACTGATGTACTATGAGCCATCACTGATGTACTATGGGCCATCCCTGGTGTACTATGGATGATCACTGATGTACTGTGGATCATCACTGATGTACTATGGGACATCACTGGTGTACTATGGGCCATCACTGGTGTACTATGGATCATCACTGGTGTACTATGGGCCATCACTGGTGTACTATGGGCCATCACTGGTGTACTATGGATCATCACTGGTGTACTATGGACCATCACTGATGTACTATGGCTCATCACTGATATACTGTGGACCATCCCTGATATACTGTGGATCATCCCTGATGTACTGTGGATCATCACTGATCTACTGTGGGCCATCACAGGTGTACTGTGGGCCATCACAGGTGTACTATGGAGCATCACTGATGTACTATGGATCATCACTGGTGTACTATGGATCATCACTGATGTACTGTGGACCATCCCTGATGTACTATAGATCATCACTGATGTACTGTGGATCATCACTGAAGTACTATGGGCCATCACTGGTGTACTATGGGCCATCACTGGTGTACTATGGATCATCACTGGATTACTATGGATCATCCCTGGTGTACTATGGACCATCACTGATGTGCTTTGGGCCATCACTGGTGTACTATGGATCATCACTGATGTACTGTGGACCATCCCTGATGTACTGTGGATCATCACTGATGTACTATGGATCATCACTGATGTACTATGGACCATCACTGGTGTACTATGGACCATCACTGGTGTACTATGGATCATCACTGATGTACTGTGGATCATCACTGATGTACTGTGGGCCATCACTGATGTACTATGGATCATCACTGATATACTGTGGGCAATCCCTGATGTATTGTGGATCATCACTGATGTACTGTGGATCATCACTGATGTACTATAGATCATCACTGAAGTACTATGGGCCATCACTGGTGTACTATGGATCATCACTGGTGTACTATGGGCCATCACTGGTGTACTATGGATCATCACTGATGTACTATGGATCATCACTGATGTACTATGGATCATGACTGGTTTACTATGGATCATCACTGATGTACTGTGGACCATCCCTGATGTCCTGTGGATCATCACTGATGTACTGTGGATCATCACTGATGTACTGTGGATCATCACTGATGTACTGTGGATCATCATTGATGTACTGAGGATCATCACTGATGTACTATGGATCATCACTGATGTACCGTGGATCATCACTGATGTACTGTGGATCATCACTGATGTACTGTGGATCATCACTGATGTACTATAGATCATCACTGAAGTACTATGGGCCATCACTGGTGTACTATGGATCATCACTGATGTATTATGGATCATCACTGATGTACTATGAGCCATCACTGATGTACTATGGATCATCACTGGTGTACTATGGATCATCACTGATGTACTATGGATCATCACTGATGTACTATGAGCCATCACTGATGTACTATGGATCATCACTGGTGTACTATGGATCATCACTGATGTACTATGGATCATCACTGATGTACTATGAGCCATCACTGATGTACTATGGGCCATCCCTGGTGTACTATGGGTCATCACTGATGTACTATAGATCATCACTGATGTACTATGGACCATCACTGGTGTACTATGGATCATCACTGGTGTACTGTGGATCATCACTGGTGTACTATGGACCATCCCTGATGTACTGTGGATCATCACTGATGTACTGTGGATCATCACTGATGTACTATAGTTCATCACTGATATACTGTGGGCCATCACTGGTGTACTATGGATCATCACTGGTGTACTATGGATCATCACTGATGTACTATGGACCATCCCTGATGTACTGTGGATCATCACTGATGTACTGTGGATCATCACTGATGTACTATGGATCATCACTGATGTACTGTGGATCATCACTGATGTACTATAGTTCATCACTGATGTACTATGGGCCATCACTGGTGTACTATGGATCATCACTGGTGTACTATGGATCATCACTGATGTACTGTGGGCCATCACTGGTGTACTATGGATCATCACTGGTGTACTATGGATCATCACTGATGTACTATAGATCATTACTGATGTACTATAGCTCATCACTGATGTACTATGGACCATCACTGATGTACTATAGATCATCACTGATGTACTATGGACCATCACTGGTGTACTATGGATCATCACCGGTGTACTGTGGATCATCACTGGTGTACTATGGACCATCCCTGATGTACTGTGGATCATCACTGATGTACTGTGGATCATCACTGATGTGCTATAGTTCATCACTGATGTACTATGGGCCATCACTGGTGTACTATGGATCATCACTGGTGTACTATGGATCATCACTGATGTACTATGGACCATCCCTGATGTACTGTGGATCATCACTGATGTACTGTGGATCATCACTGATGTACTATGGATCATCACCGATGTACTGTGGATCATCACTGATGTACTATAGTTCATCACTGATGTACTATGGGCCATCACTGGTGTACTATGGATCATCACTGGTGTACTATGGATCATCACTGATGTACTATGGACCATCCCTGATGTACTGTGGATCATCACTGATGTACTATAGTTCATCACTGATGTACTATGGGCCATCACTGGTGTACTATGGATCATCACTGGTGTACTATGGATCATCACTGATGTACTATAGACCATCCCTGAAGTACTGTGGATCATCACTGATGTACTGTGGATCATCACTGATGTACTATGGATCATCACTGATGTACTATGGGCCATCACTGGTGTACTATGGGCCATCACTGGTGTACTATGGATCATCACTGGTGTACTATGGACCATCACTGATGTACTATGGACCATCACTGATGTACTATGGATCATCATTGATATACTGTGGACCATCCCTGATGTACTGTGGATCATCACTGATGTACTGTGGATCATCACTGAAGTATTGTGGATCATCACTGATGTACTGTGGATCATCACTGATGTACTGTGTATCATAACTGATGTATTGTGGATCATCACTGATGTACTATAGATCATCACTGATGTACTATAGATCATCACTGATGGACTATGGACCATCACTGATGTACTATAGATCATCACTGATGTACTATGGACCATCACTGGTGTACTATGGATCATCACTGGTGTACTGTGGATCATCACTGGTGTACTATGGACCATCCCTGATGTACTGTGGATCATCACTGATGTACTGTGGATCATCACTGGTGTACTATAGTTCATCACTGATGTACTATGGGCCATCACTGGTGTACTATGGATCATCACTGGTGTACTATGGACCATCACTGGTGTACTATGGATCATCACTGGTGTACTGTGGATCATCACTGGTGTACTATGGACCATCCCTGATGTACTGTGGATCATCACTGATGTACTGTGGATCATCACTGATGTACTATAGTTCATCACTGATGTACTATGGGCCATCACTGGTGTACTATGGATCATCACTGGTGTACTATGGATCATCACTGATGTACTATGGACCATCCCTGATGTACTGTGGATCATCACTGATGTACTGTGGATCATCACTGATGTACTATGGATCATCACTGATGTACTGTGGATCATCACTGATGTACTATGGGCCATCACTGGTGTACTATGGGCCATCACTGGTGTACTATGGATCATCACTGATGTACTATGGATCATCACTGATGTACTATGGACCATCACTGATGTACTATGGGCCATCACTGGTGTACTATGGATCATCACCGATGTACTGTGGACCATCCCTGATGTACTGTGGACCATCACTGATGTACTGTGGATCATCACTGATGTACTATGGATCATCACTGATGTACTATAGATCATCACTGATGTACTATAGATCATCACTGATGTACTATAGATCATGACTGATGTACTATGGACCATCACTGATGTACTATAGATCATCACTGATGTACTATGGACCATCACTGGTGTACTATGGATCATCACTGGTGTACTGTGGATCATCACTGGTGTACTATGGACCATCCCTGATGTACTGTGGATCATCACTGATGTACTATGGATCATCACTGATGTACTATGGATCATCACTGATGTACTATAGTTCATCACTGATGTACTATAGGCCATCACTGGTGTACTATGGATCATCACTGGTGTACTATGGATCATCACTGATGTACTATAGATCATCACTGATGTACTATAGTTTATCACTGATGTACTATAGATCATCACTGATGTACTATGGACCATCACTGGTGTACTATAGATCATCACTGATGTACTATGGACCATCACTGGTGTACTATGGATCATCACTGGTGTACTGTGGATCATCACTGGTGTACTATGGACCATCCCTGATGTACTGTGGATCATCACTGATGTACTGTGGATCATCACTGATGTACTATAGTTCATCACTGATGTACTATGGGCCATCACTGGTGTACTATGGATCATCACTGGTGTACTATGGATCATCACTGATGTACTATAGACCATCCCTGATGTACTGTGGATCATCACTGATGTACTGTGAATCATCACTGATGTACTATAGTTCATCACTGATGTACTATGGGCCATCACTGGTGTACTATGGATCATCACTGGTGTACTATGGGCCATCACTGGTGTACTATGGATCATCACTGATGTACTGTGGATCATCACTGATGTACTATAGTTCATCACTGATGTACTATGGGCCATCACTGGTGTACTATGGATCATCACTGGTGTACTATGGGCCATCACTGGTGTACTATGGATCATCACTGGTGTACTATGGATCATCACTGATGTACTGTGGACCATCCCTGATGTACTGTGGATCATCACTGATGTACTGTGGATCATCACTGATGTACTATGGATCATCACTGATGTACTATGGATCATCACTGATGTACTATGGGCCATCACTGGTGTACTATGGGTCATCACTGGTGTACTATGGATCATCACTGGTGTACTATGGACCATCACTGATGTACTATGGACCATCACTGATGTACTATGGATCGTCACTGATATACTCTGGACCATCCCTGATGTACTGTGGATCATCACGGATGTACTGTGGATCATCACTGAAGTATTGTGGATCATCACTGATGTACTGTGGATCATCACTAATGTACTGTGGATCATAACTGATGTACTGTAGATTATCACTGATGTACTATAGATCATCACTGGTGTACTATGTATATAGATCATCACTGATGTACTATGGACCATCACTGATGTACTATAGATCATCACTGATGTACTATGGACCATCACTGGTGTACTATGGATCATCACTGGTGTACAGTGGATCATCACTGGTGTACTATGGACCATCCCTGATGTACTGTGGATCATCACTGATGTACTGTGGATCATCACTGATGTACTATAGTTCATCACTGATGTACTATGGGCCATCACTGGTGTACTATGGATCATCACTGGTGTACTATGGATCATCACTGATGTACTATGGACCATCCCTGATGTACTGTGGATCATCACTGATGTACTATAGTTCATCACTGATGTACTATGGGCCATCACTGGTGTACTATGGATCATCACTGGTGTCCTATGGATCATCACTGATGTACTATGGACCATCCCTGATGTACTATAGATCATCACTGATGTACTGTGGATCATCATTGATGTACTATGGATCATCACTGATGTACTATGGGCCATCACTGGTGTACTACGGGCCATCACTGGTGTACTATGGATCATCACTGGTGTACTATGGATCATCACTGGTGTACTATGGACCATCACTGATGTACTGTGGACCACCACTGATGTACTGTGGATCATCACTGATGTACTGTGGATCATCCCTGGTGTACTATGGAACATTACTGGTGTACTATGGATCATCACTGGTGTACTATGGATCATCACTGATGTACTATGGGCCATCACTGATGTACTATGGATCATCACTGATATACTGTGGACCATCCCTGATGTACTGTGGATCATCACTGATGTACTGTGGATCATCACTGAAGTATTGTGGATCATCACTGATGTACTGTGGATCATCACTGATGTACTGTGGATCATAACTGATGTACTGTGGATCATCACTGGTGTACTATGGATCATCACTGATGTACTATGGATCATCACTGATGTACTATGGACCATCACTGATGTACTATGGGCCATCACTGGTGTACTATGGATCATCACTGATGTACTGTGGATCATCACTGATGTACTGTGGGCCATCACTGATGTACTATGGATCATCACTGATATACTGTGGACCATCCCTGATGTATTGTGGATCATCACTGATGTACTGTGGATCATCACTGATGTACTATTAATTATCACTGAAGTACTATGGGCCATCACTGGTGTACTATGGATCATCACTGGTGTACTATGGATCATCACTGATGTACTATGGATCATCACTGATGTACTATGGATCATGACTGGTGTACTATGGATCATCACTGATGTACTGTGGACCATCCCTGATGTACTGTGGATCATCACTGATGTACTGTGGATCATCACTGATGTACTGTGGATCATCACTGATGTACTGAGGATCATCACTGATGTACTATGTATCATCACTGATGTACCTTGGATCATCACTGATGTACTGTGGATCATCACTGATGTACTGTGGATCATCACTGATGTACTATAGATCATCACTGTAGTACTATGGGCCATGACTGGTGTACTATGGATCATCACTGATGTACTATGGATCATCACTGATGTATTATGGATCATCACTGATGTACTATGAGCCATCACTGATGTGCTATGGATCATCACTGGTGTACTATGGATCATCACTGATGTACTATGAGCCATCACTGATGTACTATGGATCATCACTGGTGTACTATGGATCATCACTGATGTACTATGGATCATCACTGATGTACTATGAGCCATCACTGATGTACTATGGGCCATCCCTGGTGTACTATGGATCATCACTGATGTACTGTGGATCATCACTGATGTACTATGGGACATCACTGGTGTACTATGGGCCATCACTGGTGTACTATGGATCATCACTGGTGTACTATGGGCCATCACTGGTGTACTATGGGCCATCACTGGTGTACTATGGATCATCACTGGTGTACTATGGACCATCACTGATGTACTATGGCTCATCACTGATATACTGTGGACCATCCCTGATATACTGTGGATCATCCCTGATATACTGTGGATCATCACTGATCTACTGTGGGCCATCACAGGTGTACTATGGAGCATCACTGATGTACTATGGATCATCACTGGTGTACTATGGATCATCACTGATGTACTGTGGACCATCCCTGATGTACTATAGATCATCACTGATGTACTGTGGATCATCACTGATGTACTATGGGCCATCACTGGTGTACTATGGGCCATCACTGGTGTACTATGGATCATCACTGGATTACTATGGATCATCCCTGGTGTACTATGGACCATCACTGATGTGCTTTGGGCCATCACTGGTGTACTATGGATCATCACTGATGTACTGTGGACCATCCCTGATGTACTGTGGATCATCACTGATGTACTATGGATCATCACTGATGTACTATGGACCATCACTGGTGTACTATGGACCATCACTGGTGTACGATGGATCATCACTGATGTACTGTGGATCATCACTGATGTACTGTGGGCCATCACTGATGTACTATGGATCATCACTGATATACTGTGGACAATCCCTGATGTATTGTGGATCATCACTGATGTACTGTGGATCATCACTGATGTACTATAGATCATCACTGAAGTACTATGGGCCATCACTGGTGTACTATGGATCATCACTGGTGTACTATGGGCCATCACTGGTGTACTATGGATCATCACTGATGTACTATGGATCATCACTGATGTACTATGGATCATGACTGGTTTACTATGGATCATCACTGATGTACTGTGGACCATCCCTGATGTCATGTGGATCATCACTGATGTACTGTGGATCATCACTGATATACTGTGGATCATCACTGATGTACTGTGGATCATCATTGATGTACTGAGGATCATCACTGATGTACTATGGATCATCACTGATGTACCGTGGATCATCACTGATGTACTGTGGATCATCACTGATGTACTGTGAATCATCACTGATGTACTATAGATCATCACTGAAGTACTATGGGCCATCACTGGTGTACTATGGATCATCACTGATGTATTATGGATCATCACTGATGTACTATGAGCCATCACTGATGTACTATGGATCATCACTGGTGTACTATGGATCATCACTGATGTACTATGGATCATCACTGATGTACTATGAGCCATCACTGATGTACTATGGATCATCACTGGTGTACTATGGATCATCACTGATGTACTATAGTTCATCACAGATGTACTATGGGCCATCCCTGGTGTACTATGGATCATCACTGATGTACTGTGGATCATCACTGATGTACTATGGGACATCACTGGTATACTATGGGCCATCTCTGGTGTACTATGGATCATCACTGGTGTACTATGGGCCATCACTGGTGAACTATGGATCATCACTGGTGTACTATGGACCATCACTGATTTACTATGGACCATCACTGATGTACTGTGGATCATCACTGATGTACTGTGGGTCATCACTGGTGTACTATGGATCATCACTGGTGTAATATGGACCATCCCTGATGTACTATGGACCATCCCTGATGTACTGTGAATCATCACTGGTGTACTGTGGATCATCACTGATGTACTATAGATCATCACTGATGTACTGTGGATCATCACTGATGTACTATGGGCCATCACTGGTGTACTATGGACCATCCCTGATGTACTGTGGATCATCACTGATGTACTATGGATCATCACTGATGTACTGTGGATCATCACTGATGTACTATAGTTCATCACTGATGTACTATGGGCCATCACTGGTGTACTATGGATCATCACTGGTGTACTATGGATCATGACTGATGTACTATGGACCATCCCTGATGTACTGTGGATCATCTCTGATGTACTATAGTTCATCACTGATGTACTATGGGCCATCACTGGTGTACTATGGATCATCACTGGTGTACTATGGATCATCACTGATGTACTATGGACCATCCCTGATGTACTGTGGATCATCACTGATGTACTGTGGATCATCACTGATGTACTATGGATCATCACTGATGTACTATGGGCTAGGCTTGTGCAATTCGTTTCGTAACAAATCGAAATTCGTCCGAATTTAGCAACTTTCGGACATTCGGAAGCATTCGAATTTCCGAACAAAGCAATTACGAATAAGACCGAATCCGAAATAAATTATACCGCAAATAGCGAATGCCCGAATGTCTTCGGCATAATTCGTTATGAAAAAGTTACGAATGTACGAATCCATACGAAGCACAATAACACTCACTCTGCTCTGCTCTCTGCTTCTCCCACACCGTGCTGAACTCCCTCTCAAAATGATGTACAGGGGCGGAGGCTATAGCCGCATGTAAAAAACGAAAGTAAAATACGAGATTTCGAATCCATTCGAAGCACAATAACACTCTGCTCTGCTCTCTGCTTCTCCCTCACCGTGCTGAACCCTCTCAAAATGGTGTACAGGGGCGGAGCCTATAGCCGCATGTTAAAAACGAAAGTAAAATACGAGATTTCGAATCGTTACAAATAACCGCAATGTATTTAGAAAAGTACAAATCCATTCGAAGCACATTAGGCATAATAGGCAGCGTCGTTGTGAGAGAGACACGGAAAATTACGAATCAACGAACCCAAAAAAAGTTACGAAAGTAGGAGTTGTGTCCAGAATCAACGAAAAACAACGTACTCTACCGAAAGTACGAACCCAAAAAAAGTTACGAAAGTAGGAGTTGTGTCCAGAATCAACGAAAAACAACGTACTCTACCGAAAGTACGAATTATAAAGCAACAAAAAATTCAACGAAAAATGTCGCTTGCAAAAATACGAATGAGTCCGAACACGAAAAATCCCGTCTAGCAAAATTACGAATGATTACGAATCAACAGGACCGGAAAGAAACGAACCGAAACGGAACAAATTTTTCCGTTGTGCACAAGTCTACTATGGGCCATCACTGGTGTACTATGGGCCATCACTGGTGTACTATGGATCATCACTGGTGTACTATGGACCATCACTGATGTACTATGGACCATCACTGATGTACTATGGATCATCACTGATATACTGTGGACCATCACTGATGTACTGTGGACCATCCCTGATGTACTGTGGATCATCACTGAAGTGTTGTGGATCATCACTGATGTACTGTGGATCATCACTGATGTACTGTGGATCATCACTAATGTACTGTGGATCATAACTGATGTACTGTGGATCATCACTGGTGTACTATGGACCATCCCTGATGTACTGTGGATCATCACTGATGTACTGTGGATCATCACTGATGTACTATAGTTCATCACTGATGTACTATGGGCCATCACTGGTGTACTATGGATCATCACTGGTGTACTATGGATCATCACTGATGTACTATGGACCATCCCTGATGTACTGTGGATCATCACTGATGTACTGTGGATCATCACTGATGTACTATGGATCATCACTGATGTACTATGGGCCATCACTGGTGTACTATGGATCATCACTGATGTACTATGGATCATCACTGATGTACTATGGACCATCACTGATGTACTATGGGCCATCACTGGTGTACTATGGATCATCACCGATGTACTGTGGACCATCCCTGATGTACTGTGGACCATCACTGATGTACTGTGGATCATCACTGATGTACTCTGGATCATCACTGATGTACTATAGATCATCACTGATGTACTATAGATCATCACTGATGTACTATGGACCATCACTGATGTACTATAGATCATCACTGATGTACTATGGACCATCACTGGTGTACTATGGATCATCACTGGTGTACTGTGGATCATCACTGGTGTACTATGGACCATCCCTGATGTACTGTGGATTATCACTGATGTACTGTGGATCATCACTGATGTACTATAGTTCATCACTGATATACTGTGGGCCATCACTGGTGTACTATGGATCATCACTGGTGTACTATGGATCATCACTGATGTACTGTGGATCATCACTGATGTACTGTGGATCATCACTGATGTACTGTGGATCATCACTGATGTACTATGGATCATCACTGATGTACTGTGGATCATCACTGATGTACTATAGTTCATCACTGATGTACTATGGGCCATCACTGGTGTACTATGGATCATCACTGGTGTACTATGGATCATCACTGATGTACTATGGGCCATCACTGGTGTACTATGGATCATCACTGGTGTACTATGGATCATCACTGATGTACTATAGCTCATCACTGGTGTACTATGGACCATCACTGATGTACTATAGATCATCACTGATGTACTATGGACCATCACTGGTGTACTATGGATCATCACTGGTGTACTGTGGATCATCACTGGTGTACTATGGACCATCCCTGATGTACTGTGGATCATCACTGATGTACTGTGGATCATCACTGATGTACTATAGTTCATCACTGAAGTACTATGGGCCATCACTGGTGTACTATGGATCATCACTGGTGTACTATGGATCATCACTGATGTACTATGGACCATCCCTGATGTACTGTGGATCATCACTGATGTACTGTGGATCATCACTGATGTACTATGGATCATCACTGATGTACTGTGGATCATCACTGATGTACTATAGTTCATCACTGATGTACTATGGGCCATCACTGGTGTACTATGGATCATCACTGGTGTACTATGGATCATCACTGATGTACTATGGACCATCCCTGATGTACTGTGGATCATCACTGATGTACTATAGTTCATCACTGATGTACTATGGGCCATCACTGGTGTACTATGGATCATCACTGGTGTACTATGGATCATCACTGATGTACTATGGACCATCCCTGATGTACTGTGGATCATCACTGATGTACTGTGGATCATCACTGATGTACTATGGATCATCACTGATGTACTATGGGCCATCACTGGTGTACTATGGGCCATCACTGGTGTACTATGGATCATCACTGGTGTACTATGGACCATCACTGATGTACTATGGACCATCACTGATGTACTATGGATCATCACTGATATACTGTGGACCATCCCTGATGTACTGTGGATCATCACTGATGTACTGATGTACTATGGGCCATCACTGGTGTACTATGGGCCATCACTGGTGTACTATGGATCATCACTGGTGTACTATGGACCATCACTGATGTAGTATGGACCATCACTGATGTACTATGGATCATCACTGATATACTGTGGACCATCCCTGATGTACTGTGGATCATCACTGATGTACTGTGGATCATCACTGAAGTATTGTGGATCATCACTGATGTACTGTGGATCATCACTGATGTACTGTGTATCATAACTGATGTATTGTGGATCATCACTGATGTACTATAGATCATCACTGATGTACTATAGATCATCACTGATGTACTATGGACCATCACTGGTGTACTATGGATCATCACTGGTGTACTGTGGATCATCACTGGTGTACTATGGACCATCCCTGATGTACTGTGGATCATCACTGATGTACTGTGGATCATCACTGATGTACTATAGTTCATCACTGATGTACTATGGGCCATCACTGGTGTACTATGGATCATCACTGGTGTACTATGGACCATCACTGGTGTACTATGGATCATCACTGGTGTACTGTGGATCATCACTGGTGTACTATGGACCATCCCTGATGTACTGTGGATCATCACTGATGTACTGTGGATCATCACTGATGTACTATAGTTCATCACTGATGTACTATGGGCCATCACTGGTGTACTATGGATCATCACTGGTGTACTATGGATCATCACTGATGTACTATGGACCATCCCTGATGTACTGTGGATCATCACTGATGTACTGTGGATCATCACTGATGTACTATGGATCATCACTGATGTACTGTGGATCATCACTGATGTACTATGGGCCATCACTGGTGTACTATGGGCTATCACTGGTGTACTATGGATCATCACTGATGTACTATGGATCATCACTGATGTACTATGGACCATCACTGATGTACTATGGGCCATCACTGGTGTACTATGGATCATCACCGATGTACTGTGGACCATCCATGATGTACTGTGGACCATCACTGATGTACTGTGGATCATCACTGATGTACTATGGATCATCACTGATGTACTATAGATCATCACTGATGTACTATAGATCATCACTGATGTACTATGGACCATCACTGGTGCACTATGGATCATCACTGGTGTACTGTGGATCATCACTGGTGTACTATGGACCATCCCTGATGTACTGTGGATCATCACTGATATACTATGGATCATCACTGATGTACTATGGATCATCACTGATGTACTATAGTTCATCACTGATGTACTATGGGCCATCACAGGTGTACTATGGATCATCACTGGTGTACTATGGATCATCACTGATGTACTATGGACCGTCCCTGATGTACTGTGGATCATCACTGATGTACTGTGGATCATCACTGATGTACTATAGTTCATCACTGATGTACTATGGGCCATCACTGGTGTACTATGGATCATCACTGGTGTATTATGGATCATCACTGATGTACTATGGACCATCCCTGATGTACTGTGGATCATCACTGATGTACTATAGTTCATCACTGATGTACTATGGGCCATCACTGGTGTACTATGGATCATCACTGGTGTACTATGGATCATCACTGATGTACTATAGATCATCACTGATGTACTATAGTTCATCACTGATGTACTATAGATCATCACTTATGTACTATGGACCATCACTGGTGTACTATAGATCATCACTGATGTACTATGGACCATCACTGGTGTACTATGGATCATCACTGGTGTACTGTGGATCATCACTGGTGTACTATGGACCATCCCTGATGTACTGTGGATCATCACTGATGTACTGTGGATCATCACTGATGTACTATAGTTCATCACTGATGTACTATGGGCCATCACTGGTGTACTATGGATCATCACTGGTGTACTATGGATCATCACTGATGTACTATGGACCATCCCTGATGTACTGTGGATCATCACTGATGTACTGTGGATCATCACTGATGTACTATAGTTCATCACTGATGTACTATGGGCCATCACTGGTGTACTATGGATCATCACTGGTGTACTATGGGCCATCACTGGTGTACTATGGATCATCACTGATGTACTGTGGATCATCACTGATGTACTATAGTTCATCACTGATGTACTATGGGCCATCACTGGTGTACTATAGATCATCACTGGTGTACTATGGGCCATCACTGGTGTACTATGGATCATCACTGGTGTACTATGGATCATCAATGATGTACTGTGGACCATCCCTGATGTACTGTGGATCATCACTGATGTACTGTGGATCATCACTGATGTACTATGGATCATCACTGATGTATTATGGGCCATCACTGGTGTACTATGGGCCATCACTGGTGTACTATGGATCATCACTGATGTACTATGGATCATCACTGATATACTGTGGACCATCCCTGATGTACTGTGGATCATCACTGATGTACTGTGGATCATCACTGAAGTATTGTGGATCATCACTGATGTACTGTGGATCATCACTGATGTACTGTGGATCATCACTGATGTACTGTGTATCATAACTGATGTACTGTGGATCATTACTGATGTACTATAGATCATCACTGATGTACTATAGATCATCAATGATGTATTATGGACCATCACTGATGTACTATAGATCATCACTGATGTACTATGGACCATCACTGGTGTACTATGGATCATCACTGGTGTACTGTGGATCATCACTGGTGTACTATGGACCATCCCTGATGTACTGTGGATCATCACTGATGTACTGTGGATCATCACTGATGTACTATAGTTCATCACTGATGTACTATGGGCCATCACTGGTGTACTATGGATCATCACTGGTGTACTATGGATCATCACTGATGTACTATGGACCATCCCTGATGTACTGTGGATCATCACTGATGTACTGTGGATCATCACTGATGTACTATGGATCATCACTGATGTACTGTGGATCATCACTGATGTACTATAGTTCATCACTGATGTACTATGGGCCATCACTGGTGTACTATGGATCATCACTGGTGTACTATGGATCATCACTGATGTACTATGGACCATCCCTGATGTACTGTGGATCATCTCTGATGTACTATAGTTCATCACTGATGTACTATGGGCCATCACTGGTGTACTATGGATCATCACTGGTGTACTATGGATCATCACTGATGTACTATGGACCATCCCTGATGTACTGTGGATCATCACTGATGTACTGTGGATCATCACTGATGTACTATGGATCATCACTGATGTACTATGGGCCATCACTGGTGTACTATGGGCCATCACTGGTGTACTATGGATCATCACTGGTGTACTATGGACCATCACTGATGTACTATGGACCATCACTGATGTACTATGGATCATCACTGATATACTGTGGACCATCCCTGATGTACTGTGGATCATCACTGATGTACTGTGGATCATCACTGAAGTATTGTGGATCATCATTGATGTACTGTGGATCATCACTGATGTACTGTGTATCATAACTGATGTACTGTGGATCATCACTGATGTACTATAGATCATCACTGTTGTACTATAGATCATCACTGATGTACTATGGACCATCACTGGTGTACTGTGGATCATCACTGGTGTACTATGGACCATCCCTGATGTACTGTGGATCATCACTGATGTACTGTGGATCATCACTGATGTACTATAGTTCATCACTGATGTACTATGGGCCATCACTGGTGTACTATGGATCATCACTGGTGTACTATGGATCATCACTGATGTACTATGGACCATCCCTGATGTACTGTGGATCATCACTGATGTACTATGGATCATCACTGATGTACTGTGGATCATCACTGATGTACTATAGTTCATCACTGATGTACTATGGGCCATCACTGGTGTACTATGGACCATCCCTGATGTACTGTGGATCATCACTGATGTACTGTGGATCATCACTGATGTACTATAGTTCATCACTGATGTACTATGGGCCATCACTGGTGTACTATGGATCATCACTGGTGTACTATGGATCATCACTGATGTACTATGGACCATACCTGATGTACTGTGGATCATCACTGATGTACTGTGGATCATCACTGATGTACTATGGATCATCACTGATGTACTGTGGATCATCACTGATGTACTATAGTTCATCACTGATGTACTATGGGCCATCACTGGTGTACTATGGATCATCACTGGTGTACTATGGATCATCACTGATGTACTATGGACCATCCCTGATGTACTGTGGATCATCTCTGATGTACTATAGTTCATCACTGATGTACTATGGGCCATCACTGGTGTACTATGGATCATCACTGGTGTACTATGGATCATCACTGATGTACTATGGACCATCCCTGATGTACTGTGGATCATCACTGATGTACTGTGGATCATCACTGATGTACTATGGATCATCACTGATGTACTATGGGCCATCACTGGTGTACTATGGGCCATCACTGGTGTACTATGGATCATCACTGGTGTACTATGGACCATCACTGATGTACTATGGACCATCACTGATGTACTATGGATCATCACTGATATACTGTGGACCATCCCTGATGTACTGTGGATCATCACTGATGTACTGTGGATCATCACTGAAGTATTGTGGATCATCATTGATGTACTGTGGATCATCACTGATGTACTGTGTATCATAACTGATGTACTGTGGATCATCACTGATGTACTATAGATCATCACTGTTGTACTATAGATCATCACTGATGTACTATGGACCATCACTGGTGTACTGTGGATCATCACTGGTGTACTATGGACCATCCCTGATGTACTGTGGATCATCACTGATGTACTGTGGATCATCACTGATGTACTATAGTTCATCACTGATGTACTATGGGCCATCACTGGTGTACTATGGATCATCACTGGTGTACTATGGATCATCACTGATGTACTATGGACCATCCCTGATGTACTGTGGATCATCACTGATGTACTATGGATCATCACTGATGTACTGTGGATCATCACTGATGTACTATAGTTCATCACTGATGTACTATGGGCCATCACTGGTGTACTATGGATCATCACTGGTGTACTATGGATCATGACTGATGTACTATGGACCATCCCTGATGTACTGTGGATCATCTCTGATGTACTATAGTTCATCACTGATGTACTATGGGCCATCACTGGTGTACTATGGATCATCACTGGTGTACTATGGATCATCACTGATGTACTATGGACCTTCCCTGATGTACTGTGGATCATCACTGATGTACTGTGGATCATCACTGATGTACTATGGATCATCACTGATGTACTATGGGCCATCACTGGTGTACTATGGGCCATCACTGGTGTACTATGGACCATCACTGATGTACTATGGACCATCACTGATGTACTATGGATCATCACTGATATACTGTGGACCATCACTGATGTACTGTGGACCATCCCTGATGTACTGTGGATCATCACTGATGTACTGTGGATCATCACTAATGTACTGTGGATCATAACTGATGTACTGTGGATCATCACTGGTGTACTATGGACCATCCCTGATGTACTGTGGATCATCACCGATGTACTGTGGATCATCACTGATGTACTATAGTTCATCACTGATGTACTATGGGCCATCACTGGTGTACTATGGATATTCACTGGTGTACTATGGATCATCACTGATGTACTATGGACCATCCCTGATGTACTGTGGATCATCACTAATGTACTGTGGATCATCACTGATGTACTATGGATCATCACTGATGTACTATGGGCCATCACTGGTGTACTATGGATCATCACTGATGTACTATGGATCATCACTGATGTACTATGGACCATCACTGATGTACTATGGGCCATCACTGGTGTACTATGGATCATCACCGATGTACTGTGGACCATCCCTGATGTACTGTGGACCATCACTGATGTACTGTGGATCATCACTGATGTACTATGGATCATCACTGATGTACTATAGATCATCACTGATGTACTATAGATCATCACTGATGTACTATGGACCATCACTGATGTACTATAGATCATCACTGATGTACTATGGACCATCACTGGTGTACTATGGATCATCACTGGTGTACTGTGGATCATCACTGGTGTACTATGGACCATCCCTGATGTACTGTGGATCATCACTGATGTACTGTGGATCATCACTGATGTACTATGGATCATCACTGATGTACTGTGGATCATCACTGATGTACTATAGTTCATCACTGATGTACTATGGGCCATCACTGGTGTACTATGGATCATCACTGGTGTACTATGGATCATCACTGATGTACTATGGGCCATCACTGGTGTACTATGGATCATCACTGGTGTACTATGGATCATCACTGATGTACTATAGATCATCACTGATGTACTATAGCTCATCACTGATGTACTATGGACCATCACTGATGTACTATAGATCATCACTGATGTACTATGGACCATCACTGGTGTACTATGGATCATCACTGGTGTACTGTGGATCATCACTGGTGTACTATGGACCATCCCTGATGTACTGTGGATCATCACTGATGTACTGTGGATCATCACTGATGTACTATAGTTCATCACTGATGTACTATGGGCCATCACTGGTGTACTATGGATCATCACTGGTGTACTATGGATCATCACTGATGTACTATGGACCATCCCTGATGTACTGTGGATCATCACTGATGTACTGTGGATCATCACTGATGTACTATGGATCATCACCGATGTACTGTGGATCATCACTGATGTACTATAGTTCATCACTGATGTACTATGGGCCATCACTGGTGTACTATGGATCATCACTGGTGTACTATGGATCATCACTGATGTACTATGGACCATCCCTGATGTACTGTGGATCATCACTGATGTACTATGGATCATCACTGATGTACTATGGGCCATCACTGGTGTACTATGGGCCATCACTGGTGTACTATGGATCATCACTGGTGTACTATGGACCATCACTGATGTACTATGGACCATCACTGATGTACTATGGATCATCACTGATATACTGTGGACCATCCCTGATGTACTGTGGATCATCACTGATGTACTGTGGATCATCACTGAAGTATTGTGGATCATCATTGATGTACTGTGGATCATCACTGATGTACTGTGTATCATAACTGATGTACTGTGGATCATCACTGATGTACTATAGATCATCACTGTTGTACTATAGATCATCACTGATGTACTATGGACCATCACTGGTGTACTGTGGATCATCACTGGTGTACTATGGACCATCCCTGATGTACTGTGGATCATCACTGATGTACTGTGGATCATCACTGATGTACTATAGTTCATCACTGATGTACTATGGGCCATCACTGGTGTACTATGGATCATCACTGGTGTACTATGGATCATCACTGATGTACTATGGACCATCCCTGATGTACTGTGGATCATCACTGATGTACTATGGATCATCACTGATGTACTGTGGATCATCACTGATGTACTATAGTTCATCACTGATGTACTATGGGCCATCACTGGTGTACTATGGATCATCACTGGTGTACTATGGATCATGACTGATGTACTATGGACCATCCCTGATGTACTGTGGATCATCTCTGATGTACTATAGTTCATCACTGATGTACTATGGGCCATCACTGGTGTACTATGGATCATCACTGGTGTACTATGGATCATCACTGATGTACTATGGACCTTCCCTGATGTACTGTGGATCATCACTGATGTGCTGTGGATCATCACTGATGTACTATGGATCATCACTGATGTACTATGGGCCATCACTGGTGTACTATGGGCCATCACTGGTGTACTATGGACCATCACTGATGTACTATGGACCATCACTGATGTACTATGGATCATCACTGATATACTGTGGACCATCACTGATGTACTGTGGACCATCCCTGATGTACTGTGGATCATCACTGATGTACTGTGGATCATCACTAATGTACTGTGGATCATAACTGATGTACTGTGGATCATCACTGGTGTACTATGGACCATCCCTGATGTACTGTGGATCATCACCGATGTACTGTGGATCATCACTGATGTACTATAGTTCATCACTGATGTACTATGGGCCATCACTGGTGTACTATGGATATTCACTGGTGTACTATGGATCATCACTGATGTACTATGGACCATCCCTGATGTACTGTGGATCATCACTAATGTACTGTGGATCATCACTGGTGTACTATGGATCATCACTGATGTACTATGGGCCATCACTGGTGTACTATGGATCATCACTGATGTACTATGGATCATCACTGATGTACTATGGACCATCACTGATGTACTATGGGCCATCACTGGTGTACTATGGATCATCAACGATGTACTGTGGACCATCCCTGATGTACTGTGGACCATCACTGATGTACTGTGGATCATCACTGATGTACTATGGATCATCACTGATGTACTATAGATCATCACTGATGTACTATAGATCATCACTGATGTACTATGGACCATCACTGATGTACTATAGATCATCACTGATGTACTATGGACCATCACTGGTGTACTATGGATCATCACTGGTGTACTGTGGATCATCACTGGTGTACTATGGACCATCCCTGATGTACTGTGGATCATCACTGATGTACTGTGGATCATCACTGATGTACTATGGATCATCACTGATGTACTGTGGATCATCACTGATGTACTATAGTTCATCACTGATGTACTATGGGCCATCACTGGTGTACTATGGATCATCACTGGTGTACTATGGATCATCACTGATGTACTATGGGCCATCACTGGTGTACTATGGATCATCACTGGTGTACTATGGATCATCACTGATGTACTATAGATCATCACTGATGTACTATAGCTCATCACTGATGTACTATGGACCATCACTGATGTACTATAGATCATCACTGATGTACTATGGACCATCACTGGTGTACTATGGATCATCACTGGTGTACTGTGGATCATCACTGGTGTACTATGGACCATCCCTGATGTACTGTGGATCATCACTGATGTACTGTGGATCATCACTGATGTACTATAGTTCATCACTGATGTACTATGGGCCATCACTGGTGTACTATGGATCATCACTGGTGTACTATGGATCATCACTGATGTACTATGGACCATCCCTGATGTACTGTGGATCATCACTGATGTACTGTGGATCATCACTGATGTACTATGGATCATCACCGATGTACTGTGGATCATCACTGATGTACTATAGTTCATCACTGATGTACTATGGGCCATCACTGGTGTACTATGGATCATCACTGGTGTACTATGGATCATCACTGATGTACTATGGACCATCCCTGATGTACTGTGGACCATCCCTGATGTACTGTGGATCATCACTGATGTACTGTGGATCATCACTAATGTACTGTGGATCATAACTGATGTACTGTGGATCATCACTGGTGTACTATGGACCATCCCTGATGTACTGTGGATCATCACCGATGTACTGTGGATCATCACTGATGTACTATAGTTCATCACTGATGTACTATGGGCCATCACTGGTGTACTATGGATATTCACTGGTGTACTATGGATCATCACTGATGTACTATGGACCATCCCTGATGTACTGTGGATCATCACTAATGTACTGTGGATCATCACTGGTGTACTATGGATCATCACTGATGTACTATGGGCCATCACTGGTGTACTATGGATCATCACTGATGTACTATGGATCATCACTGATGTACTATGGACCATCACTGATGTACTATGGGCCATCACTGGTGTACTATGGATCATCAACGATGTACTGTGGACCATCCCTGATGTACTGTGGACCATCACTGATGTACTGTGGATCATCACTGATGTACTATGGATCATCACTGATGTACTATAGATCATCACTGATGTACTATAGATCATCACTGATGTACTATGGACCATCACTGATGTACTATAGATCATCACTGATGTACTATGGACCATCACTGGTGTACTATGGATCATCACTGGTGTACTGTGGATCATCACTGGTGTACTATGGACCATCCCTGATGTACTGTGGATCATCACTGATGTACTGTGGATCATCACTGATGTACTATGGATCATCACTGATGTACTGTGGATCATCACTGATGTACTATAGTTCATCACTGATGTACTATGGGCCATCACTGGTGTACTATGGATCATCACTGGTGTACTATGGATCATCACTGATGTACTATGGGCCATCACTGGTGTACTATGGATCATCACTGGTGTACTATGGATCATCACTGATGTACTATAGATCATCACTGATGTACTATAGCTCATCACTGATGTACTATGGACCATCACTGATGTACTATAGATCATCACTGATGTACTATGGACCATCACTGGTGTACTATGGATCATCACTGGTGTACTGTGGATCATCACTGGTGTACTATGGACCATCCCTGATGTACTGTGGATCATCACTGATGTACTGTGGATCATCACTGATGTACTATAGTTCATCACTGATGTACTATGGGCCATCACTGGTGTACTATGGATCATCACTGGTGTACTATGGATCATCACTGATGTACTATGGACCATCCCTGATGTACTGTGGATCATCACTGATGTACTGTGGATCATCACTGATGTACTATGGATCATCACCGATGTACTGTGGATCATCACTGATGTACTATAGTTCATCACTGATGTACTATGGGCCATCACTGGTGTACTATGGATCATCACTGGTGTACTATGGATCATCACTGATGTACTATGGACCATCCCTGATGTACTGTGGATCATCACTGATGTACTATAGTTCATCACTGATGTACTATGGGCCATCACTGGTGTACTATGGATCATCACTGGTGTACTATGGATCATCACTGATGTACTATGGACCATCCCTGATGTACTGTGGATCATCACTGATGTACTGTGGATCATCACTGATGTACTATGGATCATCACTGATGTACTATGGGCCATCACTGGTGTACTATGGGCCATCACTGGTGTACTATGGATCATCACTGGTGTACTATGGACCATCACTGATGTACTATGGACCATCACTGATGTACTATGGATCATCACTGATATACTGTGGACCATCCCTGATGTACTGTGGATCATCACTGATGTACTGTGGATCATCACTGAAGTATTGTGGATCATCACTGATGTACTGTGGATCATCACTGATGTACTGTGTATCATAACTGATGTATTGTGGATCATCACTGATGTACTATAGATCATCACTGATGTACTATAGATCATCACTAGGGATGAGCTTCGTGTTCGAGTCGAACATACGTTCGACTCGAACATCGGCTGTTCGATCGTTCGACGAAGATCGAACGATTTGGGCCGTTCGCGCCAAATTCGAGTGACGCGAACGGCCCACAATGCACTACGCCATCGCAGTGTCATCCAGGCGCTGTGATTGGCCAAGCATGCACTGTGACCCCGCATGCTTGGCCAATCACAGCGCCGGCAGCGAGGAGAGCAATGATTGGCCACAGGCAGGATGCCTGTGGCCAATTATTGCTGAGGGTGTTTAGTACACGCCCCACACTATAAAAGGCCGCCAGCACGGCGGCCTAGTGTAGTGTGTTCCGGAGCAGGGAAAGAGCAGCATAGGCAGGGACAGTGACATTTATTTCTTTCTTGCTTAACCTGGATT